>CAIGRP010088264.1:9324-19777 GCA_903798385.1 Fraxinus cuspidata
TTTTTTTTTTTTTTGGTAATGAAAACAAATTCTATGGACAATTGTAAAAAAAAAAAAATTCCCTTTAATGGACAATTTCCATGGAAAACAAAGTCAAACGAATACAAAAAAATCCAAAATTTCAACATTTTTCAGGTGGAAAATTATACCAATTAAACACAATTAATTGACAATTCCAAAAAAATAAAAAATAATTATAGGCAATTCAATTATTTGTAATTCATTTTTTTTCCATCCAAATTTCACTATTACAATCAAACGGACCTTAAGCAAAACTTTAATCATTTCTAGCGGAAAAAAGTCAATTTGGTCAAAATTAATTAATGAAAGTGTGAACCCTGACGCTGAATTGAAATTTGGAATTTCATGTCTACATTTGATGCCCGGTGAATCAGTCCTTCATTATTTGGCTCAATTAAACACTTAATTTTTCTCCTAAGAAGCACGCATACTTCGTATGGTCTAATTTTGTGAGAGGATTTTGAATTTGACCCTAGGGTACGCGTGGAAAGAGGAACTGGTCCCAACTATACAAATTCTGAATTAGGGAAAAATTCACCTGAAGGACCTAATCTTTTGGGAAAAAAAGTGCAAACAAGGACCTAACCGTTCATTTTTGACAGTCAAGGACCTTACCTTGGGTTAAATAAGTACTCTAAGCATAGTTATAAAACCCAGTCCATCCGGTCGGACAGAAAAATCGGTGTCCCGAACCCTTAATCGGGCCGTGCAAATTAATTTGATAGAAATATACTTGACTTGGTCAAAACTAAGCATAGTTATAAAACCCAGTCCATCTGGTCGGACAGAAAAATCGGTGTCCCGGACCCTTAATCGGGCCGTGCAAATTAATTTGGTAGAAATATACTTGACTTGGTCAAAACCGAGTTTTGACCGAGTTAACCGGTGATTTAACTGGCCTGGTTGACTGATTTTATAGGATTTTGAAAGGGAATAGTTCACAAATCACCAATGCAAAAATCAGGTTTCAAGTTTAAAAAATGCAAAATTCAGGCATTTGGTTAATTAATTTAAAATAAATATTATTTAAATATCATAAATTCACAATTATACAGTTAATTGTCACATATACATAATTATAGATCACACTTTATTCATTGGTCACATATTATCAAATTAATTAATCATATATTATTTCAAAGTCACAAATCAAAAAATGTATAGATCACAGTTTACTTTATTGGACACGGATCAAAAAAATTATACGTCACAAATTTTTAATTGGTCATAAAAAAAAAAAAATTATAGATCACGATCACATATTTCCTAATTTGTTGGCAATAGATTATATTTTTAATCACAAATCATCGATTTTAAGGTCATATAGTTAGTCATAGAGAACCAAATAGTTGGTCACATACACCCAAACATCCGTCCTCGATCCCGATCCCGATCCACCACCAATACTTGATCACAAATAGATCAAATAGTTGGTCACAGACACTCTTCGTCCCATTTCGGCCGCCACCTCCATCGCCACAGCCACAACCACAACCACCATCAACAATAACACCAACAACACCCAACATCACCACAACCACCGCTACAATAATAACAAAAAACAACCACTACCATCGTTGCCTATACCACAACACCAAAAAAAAATCACTACCACCATCGTCGACCCCGCCACAACACCACCACACCCACCCCCACCCCCACAACAATAATAAAAAATGACCACCACACAGACCACCACACAGGCCACCATTATCTCACAGACCACCACCACCACACGGACCACCATCACCACCGCACGGACCGCCACCACATATCCACCGTACCGCCGTCAAACACCACTACCAACCATCTCACCACCGTACCGCACCATCGCCGTTTTCACAACAATGATCAAGAGCCACACCCCAACCTCCACCATCGATCACCACGAATCACAACTCCACAGATCTGTGCGAAGAAATTAAACTAAGAAAAAAAATTGATTCCCACCGCCTCTGCCTCACACCAGCACCACCACCCCTTCTCTTCTCCTACTCGATCTACAGCGCCGGCGACGACGGGGGCTTGTGGTGTGGTGTCGACCAGAGTAGCTACTTCATCGCCGGTTGCCAAGGTTTGAAGGGGAAGAGGAGAGGAGGTGCGAGAGAGAGGGGAGAGAATAGATAGTGATAAATTATGGTTATTAATTAGAGTTTTAATATAGTACCTGATTTTTGAATAAATACCTGATTTAAAAAAAAAAAAACAATCCTTAAACACCTGGATTTATGTAATTTCCACATTTTGAACTCCTTCTGCAAAATTTTGGGTCCAAGGCTTGGACCTCCAAGGAAAATAATGAGTTCGTCACATTTTGAGCATAAAGCACTTTAGTATTATTTATGTGCGATAACTTATATTTATCTAATGAATCATTTATAGATTTTATAATAATATTCTTTTAAAAAAACGTGGGTCCAACATTTTACTTTATTTTTTATACCTAAATAATTAGTGAAACTAAATTAAAAGTTTTAATTTTGCCCTAAAAAAAATTTATACTTCATATTTTTTTTGTTGGCTCTTATGCAATGACCCACCGGTTCGACCAGTAACCCAAGACCCAATACCTTGTCCGGATCAATATTCGGGTCGAGTCCAATAAGGCAATACCTATGACTCTAAGGACCTAAATACAGAAATCCTCCAAACTACACCGATAAGGAAAAAAGGAATACTTGACGTAAATTGTTGAGTTGAGAGCGTTTTGATGTTCACGTAGGACCGTTCGTATTTAATGGTCAAGTCATCGAATTTTGTTAGTAATGGGACAATGATTTTTTATGTAACCAATTAAAATATGACTTGATTGACAAAACTGAAGTACAGCGACTGCACATAGAATTAATCCAATATTTTTTTTTCATATTGCCCAAGTCACGTGTACGATAAAATTTACTTTGTTCTTTGATTTTATCTTCACTCTATTCTCTGATTCTATCTTCTTCCTTCTCACGAGATGGCAAACTCAGCTTAACCAAATTAAACGAGTTTGTTTTGAGAACATATTCGAAGGTAAAAAAATGTTAATTCGAGAGAGAGATGAATGTCACATTGACGACTAGGGTTTCCATACAAAATTTATTGTGGGTAATAAGCTACGGTTTTATCGGTTGTTGAAGAGAAAAATTAGGTAATTAAATGATCTTCCATTCCCCAATTGCCATGAATTCCTTTTACGGAGACTGGCCTTAAGTTAATTATGATTTGTTCTCTTTAGAATAATGCCATCTAACACCACTAAAAAATGTAAATCGTACTTAGACACGAAAATAAACTTCAAACGCGCAACAGAAGTACCAAAATCCAAGACGACATATGTCATCCCTCATTTTGCTGTTACCCCACAAAAATTTTCACCTTGGCAGTTCATCACTTAGCCCCCGTTTGGTTTTCTAAAACTCAAATTATCATAAATTTTGATAAAAATTGATAAAAGTTATGAGTGTTGAAAATGACTCTGAAAAATGGAAGCCAAAAAGGGCATAATTGGCATGAGCATTGGATCGACACCTCACTTTGCTAATAAGAGCTAAACCACCGAGGAATAGAAAATCTAGAGAGAATACATCCAACAGTGGCGATAATTGACATAAGGAGATGAACACCAGGGTGAGAAGAGTACGCAACAAAAGAAAAGAAAATATTATCAAGGAAAACACGAGTATTGATTGAAGAGAATAATATTTTTATACCGTTAAGCCTTTTTGGTGCAACAAATAATTTCAAAAGCAAATAATTACTCGGGGTCGAGGTGAGTGCTAGCCAGAGCAAAGCTTTTCAAGAGCCATGTTCTCATCGCCATCAACACTAGCCAGAGTACTCCTAACCAAAGCTTCAGGGAAGCCCATTTCCACGAGCTTTAATACCTGTGGAAATAAATTTCGTTCAAATAACTGGAAATCAGTTTATTTTTGTACGTAAATGTGAAAGAGTTTATTGAGAGTGGAGATGATGAAAATTAAATAGTCAAATCTAAACTTTAAACAATGTTTTTAACTATACGTCAATTAATTTGAAAATTTGACATTTTTTTTTGTAAAATTTTTATTGTGCATGCATGCGTGTATACATGAAATGATTTACAAATCATCGATACCACGGTACATCAAAACACTGATGGATATCAAATTTAATTTAAATATTGAGATCCACCATAAACTTATGGATTGATGTGCCATGACACCGGTGCTTAGTCTGTCTGTCTGTATGTATTAGCTTGAATACTATGAAACCTCTGCTTTAAAGTAATATATTCCCATAGCTCTGGTGATAACTATTGCAGATACGTAGTCATGCGCAGAAGTATTTTCTCAAAGTTCAAAAGAGTGGAAACAATGAACATCTACCTCCACCCCGGCCAAAAAGAAAAGCCGCTCATCCCTACCCACAGAAAGCTTCAAAAATTGGTAAGAATATGCTACTTCTATTGGATCTTGTAGTCATGTGCTGAGCTTGAAAATGACCTAGCTTGTTTTTGTTAGCACCCATGGTTTCACAATCCACGTCATCTTTCCAAACTTCTCCTGGATTTGTAAGAAAGCTTGATTCTTCACCTTTACTCAGACAGCCTGATGGTCCTGCATCTGTGCCTGGGTGGACAGACAACTCTGTGCAACTCACCAGTTCTCCACACGTGGAAAAAGGTTCTCTTATTCTCTGGGTCTACCTTAAACGATTTTCATTCTGTAACCTTGGAGCTATCGCACTGTTCCCTGTAGAAGTAATGCTTTGCCGTTCTATATTATAGGAGACACCATATCTGCTGGACGATCGCATGCCAATATTAAGAGAAATCCAAGGACAAGGCCAACAGGTGAGATGATTAATGAAGAAAAACATGGACAACCAATGCCAGGTGACTGTAAAATAGCTCGTGCATGTTCTATTGGCATTTTATGTGATGGCCAGTGAAAAGTTTAAGCTTGTAAGATACACAAATAAGAAAGATGTTATGCCCCTTTTACTGGATATGTGCTAAAGAGGGGAAAATATTTTCGTCTGTTCCACCTTCCTCCAACTCTCATTGCTTCAAAGCACAAGTAAAACGTCAAAATTCTATATCAGTTCACACTCTTATTATTGAAGTCGATGGTGTGGATAAATAGATGCCGATGTTCAAATTTTGGTCAAATTAACTTCTAACATACCACTCATAGTATTTACCGGTGATTTTTGGTGAATCAATCCGAAGATTCAAGCGAGCCCGATTGTATTGGCGGGGTATGATGTTGTGATCTGTGAGATGTAGAGATGTGGGTGTAAACTGAAGAAAAGAAGTTGCTGAACTTGCATTTCCAATATTTGTGGTGATGCTTTTATAAATTTTAGGGTTAAGCTTTCCACATGTTTGCCTATTTTTGAATAAACTGCTATCCTATATGTTTGTGAAATTTTTGGTAGTTCTTGCATCTTCTGGTGATGTGTACACAATGAGTAATTTTCCTGACACTGGTTGCAATCTCCTTTTAACGTGCCTATTGCATGCTTCTATGTTTGCCAGTGAATGATTCCTGTACTATTCCTATCGCCAATGCCTTCAGTTAAATTATTCCTTTTTCATTTGTATATGCAGTTCTTCCTGATTTCGCTCAAGTATACAACTTCATAGGCAGCGTCTTTGACCCAAATGTGACTGGTCACTTGCAGAAATTAAAGAATATGGATCCAATTGATATTGAAACAGTATGCTTCTTTAACTTATGCTCTCATTTATCATCTTGTGACTTTATGATTGTTTGAAAAAGTTATTACGTTGTTCTGGGAATGGATTAATCTATAGTTTGAGATTGTGTATAATTTTCTTTTATGCATTTGTTTACACTATTTAAGGTTTTGTTGGCATAAAAAATGTGGTTACTTTTATCACTTTTCCTCTGTGCTTGTGTCAGGTGTTATTGTTGATGAGAAATCTCTCCATCAATTTAGCTAGTCCTGATTTTGAGGATCATGTAAGTGCTTAGTTATTAAACTCCTTGCTATTTAGATTGTTCTGCAGCAAAGGGTTCACATGTTGCTATTTTTTCTTTTGAATTGTGCACCCGACCATTTCATATATTATCATGCTCTATTTTGTCCTCGATAATGAAAAAGATTGAACTTTTGAACTGTATCCTCCGTGTTCATTTCCAATATGCTGTGAGCATTATGTTTACTTCACCCTTTGAGAAAGTGGGAGGTTGGATATTATTATAGTTGGGTAGTATTTGTCTTGCTTACCATGTGAACTTTTAAATGTACTTGCGCAGAGGAGTTTACTTTCATCCCACGAGGTTCAACCTGGGAAGGACAATGCCTATGTTGGAACTAACACCATACTTGGTAGTCAATCTCTGGATGCAACTTAATTTGGTATAAAAATTGAACTATTATATGCTTTTGATCATTTTCCATATTTCTGTCTGTCAATTGCCCAAGTGGTGCTATTAGTTCAAATCAATCGTCTTTGTTTAATGACAGGTTGTGGTCAAGATTTGGTGATGACAAAATCTCTGGTTGTGAAAACTGTTTCCTGTCTTGAGTTCTATTGGAAGTCCTCTTCATATACCTTGTGCATACCAACCAAACAAAATAAATAAGAGAATTAATACAAGGGAATGTAAATATAAATTGAAAAGACTGATCTGTAAATTCAAATTTTGATCATTTCCATTGTTCATCTTTTCTTACCGATCTGTAGTATTGTTTGCTGATTAGCTTTTATACTGAAGAGTCCGTATCATTTTGTATTATAAAAGCATTTCCAAGAGACTCTATTTTTAAAGAGCATATTCTATCATTTGGAGAGCATCTATAAATTTAGAGGGTTAAAATTTTGAAATACTCCAACAATTTTTTTATATTTAACACTTAATTTTACTTCTTCCAAAAAATATTTATTATTTATTATTTATTTTCATCTTTTATTTTAACTAGTTTTTTTTAAGATTATTTTATTGTTTTCCTACATAAATTTTACTACTTCCAAAAAATATTTATTAATTTTGTTTATCTTTTATTTTAACCAACTTTTCTTTCGATTATTTTATTGTTTTCCTACATTGAAAATTGAAACACTTTGAATGCATTTAGTTATAGAGATTTGGAAAGTCTAACTCACTCTCTAAATTAAAATGTTAATTTAAAGAGTCTTTTGGAACATGATTTTAAATGTTGACTCTTTAAAATAGAGTATCTCATGTTTAAAGAGTCTTTTGGTGATGTTCTAAGTACTTTTAGGGAAAATTGCACATAGGGTCCTAAACTATGCAAGAAGGGCAAATGGGTCTTGAACTTTTTTTTGATGCACTTCTGTATTTGTTACGAGGTTTTTGAAAGTTTGTGTTTTGCATTTACTAAATGATGGAGCAATCTTCCTATATGTACATGGAAAATTGCGAGACTGCATTGTAGGGAGACAGATGGCGCATTCATTGGATCTTGGACAAAAAACAGTTTTATCCAAGCCAATGCACAGGAGGCGCCATTTGTCTCCCTGACAATCTCACAAGGAGCTTAACTCATGATGGATATACTTCTAGTACTTCTCTTTGTGCCTTTCTCTAAGTCATCACAGAATAATTTTAATTGCATAATTAAAATGAAAAAGGCACTCTGCCTAGCTGATCACATTTTAACTCTTGGAACCAGAAGGCAGACAAGATCAGGAGCCCGAGGAGCAGTCAATCCAGGCCGTTCAACTCATATCAACTCCACCAAGATGACCTCCATCAGATAATGGTAATTTCCAATCAAAGCTTTGTACCATAGCTGCAAGCACGGTGTGTACTTCTTGCAATGCTAGAAGCATTCCAGGACACCCTCTCCTTCCTGTGCCAAAAGGCAGAAGCTCAAAATGTTGCCCTTTAATATTTATCGTATACCCCTTGCCGTCTTTACTTGGCTCTAGAAACCTCTCGGGGAGGAACTCCAAAGGGTTATCCCAGTACTTGCAATTCCTACGAATGGACCAAATGTTAACGAAAAGCAAGGTTCCTGTTGGAATAATATACCCTTTTAAGCATGGGAATAGGAGGGCGAAGGCGAAAAGTTTCCATTATGATAGCTTGAATAGAGGGTAGATTTGAGGTATCTGATTCTTATACCTATCTGTGGGATCCAACAACTTTTTCTTCCTCTTCTTGGGCTTTTCGAGTACAGTTGGATTGTTGATTAGCTCTGCTAATGCCCATTCAATGGCAGTGGCTGTTGTGTCCGTGCCAGCAGTGAAGAAATCCTAGTGAAAATAATAATAATAATAATAATAATAATAATAATAAATCACAAGTTGCATGCATTAATTAAATTAACCGAAAAGTAATAAATCATAGGGGAATAATAGTTTTAGATTTACATTTTCGTAATTTTTGATAGAAAGGAATTAAGAGTTGAAGAATTAAAATAATTTCTACTCAATTTTGAATAGATTTTAATTATCTTTCAAATTTTGATAAAAATTGAAAAAATGTGTTGGTGAAAAGTTACGAATCCTATGAAATATGTAATTCAAATTAATTGTAGATTTAAATTTTAATTCCTACCAATAGAGGCTTAGTAGGCAAACAATTGGGAAAAAAATTGACCACGTGTGCAGTGACATTCGAAAAGCCAATTAATTATGATTTGATTAATCGTTGACAATTAATAACGAAAAAGAATTATTGAATAAAATATCTATTTCAAGACTCCGTAATCTTCTCAACTTCTTCATATAAAAACCTAAAATGCTCCCACGTACGCACGAACATG
The DNA here is from genome assembly GCA_903798385.1 of Fraxinus cuspidata. Classification (NCBI taxonomy): domain Eukaryota; kingdom Viridiplantae; phylum Streptophyta; class Magnoliopsida; order Lamiales; family Oleaceae; genus Fraxinus; species Fraxinus cuspidata. Next base: position 18,073 of record CAIGRP010088264.1, read on the forward strand.
TGTACGTATGTTCAAGCATTTTAGGTTTCCTCCACTGGATCATGTCTTCCTCACTCTACACCGCGACAATCTTTTTATGTTCTATTTTGTGCCACCCTCAATGCACAAAAACCTAGTTTGCGGGTGGCCTTCTTGACTCAAAAACCTAACTGGTTCACCATCAATTCACTACTGCATGCAAGTTCCTCAACTTCGAACTTCACTTAAAACTCTATTACCAAACCTTTTTTGTGGAGCTTTTAGTTAAAAAGCCTAATCAAACCATATCATTATTTAGAAAGCCTTCTACAATATATTTTTGGCTAAAAGGCCAAAAATCATTTAATGACATGACAAGTGTTCGTTATAATCATTTAATGTTTCACCACAATATTAATATAATTTTAATACATAATTATTTTACTATTATTAGCAATTGATAATTATAGATTTAGTAGTGTTTTAACTCGCAACCATAGTATTGAGACACGACAAGCGTGTTATTCATTTAACTTTCCACCACAACATAATATGAGTTTACTAACATTTATAATTGATAAGCATTAGTTTAGTGTAATGGAATAGTTCACTTATAAATTAAGTGAATGAGTATACATGGTATAAACTTCATAGTCAATGAATCAATATTAAAAGATGGTGAAACTACTTTTCTCACTCATTTAGATTACTTTCATTAGTTGTAATTACATGGTTGGGATGTAAGTGGTTTTAGCAGTGTTTTGACAAATAAAGACACTCTAGTAGATGTATTACAGGTATTTTTATGTTCATTTTATATGGCATACGAACTTTAAACTTTAAAAGCAACATAATATTGTTTTAAGGTTTCAACAAGTACCAACAATATTATGGCAAGTGTGACATTATGATCACTTTATATACCAATTGAAACCTTTAACGTTCCACAACAATGCAATGTGGTTTTGATACATGACGATATTAGTTGTAACTAAAACGGTATAGGTGCCGTTACGATCATTTTATGCACCAAGTGGAATTTACACTTGTGAGAACAACATAATATTGTTTTATCGCTATTTGAAATTCTTAAATATAGATTTAGTAGTATTTAACTCGTAATGGTAATATTGACATCATCATTATAGTTAGGGTAAACTACATTATTCATTCCCAACTTTTGAGCAAAGTAGCAGACCTACCACAATCCTTTTTTTGTTGCTAACCTTTGAGAAATTAGTATGTCATGCTCCTATTGATGGTTTTCATCTATAAACCTAGTAAATTTGTGTAAAATGGCCATCTTACCCTTTGATTAAAATAAACAAATAGAAAATAAAGCAACAAAAGTAAAGGAAAAAACAAACAAGCAAAAGGCCAAAAAGGGAAAATAAAAAGGAAAAATAAGAATAAGAATAAAATTGTTTTTGGAGATTTTAGCAATAGCTAACAAGATAATTAGTTGAGAGTTCAAAAGTTGAATACAATGCTTCTATGTAATCATGTTTTATTTTTCTAAATTTTTATGGCCTAATATCGTTTTTGTTAGAATATTTTATGTGGACTAACACAATTATCACAATTAACTCAATATGCAAAATTAAAGCATGTTTCAACGACGCGAAAATTTAGGTGGAATAGTGAAATATGACCATTCAATCTCATTCGTTCCCATGAAAATTGAATTGTCTTATCCCATTATTCTATCTAAGTTGTCAGATAATCGATATTTCATCATTATAATGAT
>CAIGRP010088269.1:0-22435 GCA_903798385.1 Fraxinus cuspidata
GATAATGCTATGTGTACATAACATTATCCATAAATTTTAACATAATGGCCACATGGACGGCCCCTATTGGAGAGGTGCATGATGGAGGGGCCGTCCACGTGACCGTTATGTCAATCCCTATAGATCATGCTATGTATACATAGCATGATCCTTAGAATAGGAGCACACAGTCGTCTTCATAGGCCAAAATAAGTTATCTACACACCCCCACCCTCGACGAGTTAATTATTTCAATGGTCATTGGACTTATATTTATGTTCGATTGCTCATTAAAGTTTAAGATGTCAAGTTTTGACTACTAAACTTTAAAAAATGTGGGACACTACTCATTGGCTATCTTTTGTTCGAAATATCTAACGGAATTGGTGACATGGTTGACAGAATGTATAAGTGGCGCCCCGTCACGCTATTAAATTTTCAAATGGTCGAGTTTTGGCTACTAAATTTTGGAAAATGTCTTCAATTGCTCATTAAATTTTGAAAATGTCTTCTAATATCATTGAATTTGAGTGGTCGAATTTTGGCTACTGATTTAGTTTGGTCGAGTTTTTGTCACAAAACTTTGAAAAACGTCTTATGGCTTACAATAAATTTGGAATTAATTAAAATTCATTGTTAAAATTTGGATTTTATTTTATTTAACATCAAATTTATTGTGTTTCATCATAAAATTCAAAATTACGATGAAAATAACTTAAAATTCTATAAAGATAAATTAAAATTAAATTTAACTATTGTGTAATTGAGTAATAATTCATAGTGGTAGAGACAATGCTTGCAAAGTTGTGCAAATGAAGTGACTGCTAATTGTAATGAAACACATAATATATTTATTGTTAAAATTAAATTAAATTCAAATTTTAACAACGAATTTTAGTCCATGTTTGATGGCCATTATTTAAAAAGAAAAATGAGTTTTAAATAGTGATTTTTTAGAGAATGTTTGGTTAAAAAATTGGAAAAAAATTGAGTATACGTATAAAATATTTTATTATATAAATGTGCGGTTAAAAATGAATATGAAAATTAAAGAGTTTTGTTTTTAAAAGGAGATAAACAGATGCGCAATTAAATTCAAATTTAAAGTGAGCAATAGTAGACGCTTTTCAAAGTTTAGTGGCCAAATTTTAACTATCTCAAAGTTCAATGACCAAAATTTAAGCACCTCAAAGTTTAGTAAGTAATTGAAAATATTTTTCAAAATTTAGTGGCCAAAATTTGGGACGTCACATGTACATTTCGTTAGTCACGTCACCAAGTTTGTATGAGGTTTGAGACGAAATTTATGCCAATGAGTAATCTACAATGTAGATATAAGTTCGGTGACGGGGAACAATGAACTATTCTTCTTAACAAATTATTATTTCACTTTTGGTTGATTTTAAAATTTACTTTTTGTTAATGCAAAAGTAGGTTTTGTTTTGTTTTGTTTTGTTTTGTTTTAACTTTTTAGCTAATAATTACAATGAAAAATAGAAAAGAAAGCAATCGGGGTTTAGAGGAGGAGGAGAAAGTGAGAAACCCTTGGCTGGACCTGATCCAATATTAAAAAAAAAAAAGCGACTTGAGTTTGACACAAGAAGGACTATTCGCTCGGACATTCACACAAGCATCTGGACGGAGGCATTCGAAATTCAGAATGAAGTACGTTGTGGTGACTGGTGGTGTCGTGAGCGGGCTCGGAAAAGGAGTCACCGCCAGCAGCATCGGCGTTGTTCTGAAGGCCTGTGGCCTTCGTGTTACCTCAATTAAAATTGGTCGGGTTTTTTTTTTTTTTTGGTTTGACTACGAGTTAATTGCTGATTCATTTTTGTTGATTAAGTTTGCGTGTTCTGGTATGTTGCCATTTGTTTGAAGAGAGTGCTGTAGTTTTTAATTATGTAGTCTATAGTATTAATTCTCTAGTTCTCTTCTTCGCATATGCTTTTTATTTTTTTTAGCGCGATTGTGTTTTTAATTTTGATCAAACAGTAACTTTGCCATATGTTGCATACATATGGAAATTCTGTAGTGTTCATACATTAGCGTTATTCTGTACATTTTTGGTTCTTTAATTTTGAATTTGGTATTTCTGATAAATTTTTTTACAAGCTTTATGTGTTGTCTGTATTTATGTTCTTCTATTTTTGGCAGATCCTTACTTGAATACGGATGCTGGTACAATGTCTCCTTTTGAGCATGGAGAGGTTTTTGTTCTGGATGATGGCGGAGAGGTTTCCTCATCTTTCACTTCACTTATTTGCAATACCACAGTTTTTTTGTTTCAGCTGTTGTAATCATCTGAAAAATGCTGCAAGAATTAATAATTTTATTGAAAAACGTGTAACTTTTTTTTTTCCCCACTAGATATGTCCCTAGCTTGACTTATCACACGGTCATGTTTAGGTAGATATATATTCTCTGCAATTTATTATTGGAGTTAAGTATAAACATGCTCGTAGTCATTAGTTATTCTGATAATTATAAACATGCTCGTAGTCATTAGTTATTCTGATAATAGTTCGCTTTCAAGTTTCATAGTATCATTGTCCTCAACGTGCATCAGATCAGATATCTGTATTTTGCTTACAAATTGAATGTGTATCTTTCTTTCCAACTCCTAGTATTCTTTTCTTATCTTGTCATTGAAAAAACCTAAACTAATTGTATTAATATTTGTATTTCGATTTCGAAAATACTGGAATGCTTTATTTATCTGATTCAGGAATGCAGCCTATAAACTGGTGTCTCTTACTTCTGTTGATCATTCATATCTCTGGTGATTATGTTATATTCTCCCAATTGTTTCTCAACAATTTCTAATGCTTTTTGTTCACTGAAGGTTGCCTGCTTATTTTGAGCTTCAAAACAATTATTTCATAATTCCACTGTATTGTTGTAATAGGTAGATCTAGACTTGGGTAACTATGAAAGATTTTTGGACGTTACACTTACGAGAGACAACAATATTACAACAGGAAAGATATATCAGGTGCCTATAATGCTTATTTACATGTTATGCTTATATTTTGAGAAACTTACCCATTCTTTTATTTGTCAGTCCGTTCTTGAAAAGGAACGAAAAGGCGATTATCTTGGAAAGACTGTGCAGGTTGTGCTACTATCATTAGTAATTTAGGATTATTTGGTACACATGAAATGAGAGAAGAGAGTACTTATTCTTGTGATTTGCTCTGCATTCCTGATTTGACTCCAGGTAGTCCCCCACATCACTGATGCCATTAAGAATTGGATTGAATCAGTATCTGTTATTCCCGTGGATGGGGAAGATGGTCCTGCAGATGTTTGTGTCATAGAACTGGGAGGGACTGTAGGTACAAGTTCTGTTGGATGAAAGAAATTCGTGCATCAAAAAAATTCTCTATTTTGTCTTTGTAGTTTTTTCTGCAAATAATCCGCGAAATGTTTTCCCTAGGTGATATTGAGTCAATGCCATTCATTGAAGCTCTGAGACAATTGTTCTTCTCAGTTGGTAAGGTTGCATTATTTGCTGCATTTTGAAATGGCTTTGTCAATACTATGTACAAATGTTTTATATGCTCCGTTTCATAAAATTTTGCCAGGTTCTTATTATTGCTCATACCAATCTCATTTTTTCGCACAGGACAAGATCATTTCTGTCTGATTCATGTCAGTCTTATACCCGTTCTTGGCATCGTGGGTGAACAAGTAATATCCTATGCTTCTTGGTTGCAAGCTTTATTATCTGTTTGAATTTATTTTGATGATCAAAGTACTGATTTCCAGGAGTCAAATTTATTTGCCACCATCTTCCTTTTGAGCTTTTATCGCTATCTCTTTGTATGCATGTTGGCAGAAAACAAAGCCCACACAGCATAGTGTGCGAGAATTGAGAGCTTTAGGTTTGACTCCCCATTTTCTGGCATGTCGTTCTGCTCAGGTGTGGATGCATTACTGTTTTGCTCTGAAGAAATTTAGCCCCTATTTGACAATCATTATTTGGGTAAAATAGAGTTTTGAATAGTGATTTTTCGGAGAATGTGCGGTTAAAAAGTCAGATAACTTTTGAGTTTACGTGCAAAATATTTTATTGTGTGAATGTGTGGTTGAAAATGAGTATGTAGAAAAAAGAGTTTTGAAATAATAGTTATCAAACAAAGGTTTAAAGTAAAGTTGAATAGGATATTGCATTTCATTCGCCTTTGATACTTCACCTAGATAGATTGGACTTTTGATGCTCACACAATCATCTTTGATAATTGATTTGTTGAGCAGTAACACTTAAATTATGGCATTGACGTTATGAGGTTTCAATGTTGTAGAATGTGGTTGGTATGAATTAAATATGCGTGTCTTATCAACATTATTATCCTCTTATGTGGTCTTGACGACTTGTATATTGCAGCCATTTTTGGAAAATACAAAGCAAAAATTGTCACAGTTTTGCCACGTCCCTGTAAGTTATTATTTGTAATGCTTGTCACAGTTTTGCCACGTCCCTGTAAGTTACTATTCTTAATGCTTGTCATAGAGGACTTTTCAAATTGGATACTTGCTCTCCTTTTATTCTTTTGTGATGGCTTTCTGTTATCCCCAGGTTGGAAATATTCTTAATATCCACGACGTTCCGAACATTTGGCACATTCCTCTTCTGCTCCAGGTGGGTAATATTCTGTTGAGGGCTTGGCACTAAACTATTTTTTGCACTGTTAAGATACTCATTCTTGATTTTTGTATGTTGTACTTTTGTCTAGAACCAAAATGCACATGATGCCATTCTAAGACATTTAGACTTAGTGAGGTAAGTTCTTATTTGAATACTTTTAGTCTCTTACATCCAGTTTCAACCAACGATAATTTTAATTTTCACGATACAAACAAAATAGAGCCGATCTTGATCTAGGATCCTGTATTATGTGTGCAGTAAGGTACTTCACTATAAATTTTCTAATCCATTCACGTTAATCTTATACTCATTTAAAATGATTTAGAGTAACCATATATTCTGGGCTTGTATTTCTCCTTACATATATAAATGTGCGTTGCAGTGTTGCCAAGCCTCCTAACTTGCAAGAATGGACCAAGAGAGCTGAGACGTTTGACAGTCTCACTAACTCTGTTAGTAGAAATAACCTTTGTCACGCTTTTCATCCATTTTATTCTGACATTGGATGAAAGAAATGATTGCTTTTGCAGGTAAGAATTGCAATGGTGGGGAAATATGTTGGGATGTCGGATTCTTATTTGTCTGTTGTCAAGGTTTGATTATATTTTTAACTCCAAACGTCCATTAAGCCAATGTCTCTATTTGCTTAAATTAGAATTTACTGTTTTGGTCCGTTCCATTTGCAGGACCTTCTGCATGCATGCATTGCATGTTCATTGAAGCCAGCGATTGACTGGATTGCAGCTTCAGATCTAGAAGATGATAGTGCAAATTTGGTACAGAATTCAACAGTTCCATCTGTGATTTTTTTATCTGTGTTTTAGTATTGTGCCTGATTGTACTCGTACTATTGTGTGCTCCAGACACCAGAAGCTCATGCAGTTGCATGGAAAACTCTAAAGGTAATGACTACATTTTGCCTTTTTAATCGTCATCATTCTTTTGTTCCCAAGGTACATTATACTTTAGTCAGAAACCATAATTTATTAGCTGTGCTGAGATTTGGGTCTGTTACATATGCATATGACCAGTTTCTTCACTTCTTGTGAACTCTTCTAGTTTGAGACTTTTAATTAGTAACAGTAAACTGTAAACTTATGGCAAAGTGTTATTTCTTTCCATTTGTTGATGTTGAAGGTTACGGTTGTAGTGGACTAGACATGTCTTCACGTTACATATTTTCTCCGTTGCTGTGTAAGGAATGACGGTTTACTGATAATCATCACGATCGTCGTCATTATTATATTGTCAATGTACCTATGTTTTTCCTACCTGCTCCATTGTCAGATGTCTCCTGTGGCAAAAGTTTCTGCTCCTCTGCTGTGGGGTTCCCTTTTCTTTGTCCTATCTACATATTTAATCAAGTAGCATGATAATATCCATTAATCCTAAATTTTTTAACTGGCTGAAAATTGTGTTGATACCAAAAGCAACCATGTTTTCAGAATGCAGCATGTGTATTGGTTCCTGGTGGGTTTGGAGATCGTGGTGTGAAAGGTATGATATTGGCTGCAAAATATGCGAGAGAAAATAAAGTTCCCTATCTTGGGATTTGCTTGGGGATGCAGATATCTGTGATTGAGATTGCGAGATCCGTAAGATATTTCCTGTAATATTCATGGACTTGTTCTTGTTTTTAATGATCAAGAACTAACCACTTCCATGCCGTACAGGTTTTGGGATTGGAAAGGGCAAATAGTACCGAGTTTGATGATAAAACTCCCAATCCTGTTGTAATTTTCATGCCAGAGGTAGTTACTTCATTATATAGTTTGAAGGGATTTTCTTCAAGTCAAAGATGTATTGTCTTTTCTATCTTGCACCCTCAGGGTTCAAAAACACACATGGGATGCACAATGAGACTTGGCTGTCGAAGAACATTATTTCAGAATCCAGATTGTATCACAGCAAAGCTGTAAGAAATAAGCTGCATTATTCCATTTACTTTTTTGAAATGCCCTATTAGTTTAAATGAGAATGTTACATATAGACCCACAAAATAGTTGTTTGTCTCACCTCAACAATGAGCTCAATGTATTACTATGGCAAGTTCATGAATGATGACAAATTTAGTTTGATTACTTCGATTGAAGCTTCGAGATAAATTCTTTGTTTTAATTAGCAATAAAAGATTTATCTGTTCTCTCGGTTCAGGCATTACTGCTTTTACTTGCAGTTTGTAAAGTTCTGCATGACTGAGTGTCAAATATATTGTTTTGGGACCTGGAGTTTTGAAGAGATTATCACCTATTAGAAGCTGTTTGATTCCACAAAGATTTGCCGTGCGTAAACTACCCTGTGATTTTTGTCACTACAGGTATCACAATTCGGATTACGTGGATGAGCGACATCGACACAGATATGAGGTTAATTGATATTACTTAATGAAGTCACTATTTGATAGACATTTTATTATCACGAACACTACATACTTCCTCTTCAATTGTTGCAGGTGAACCCAGAGATGGTTAGCATTTTGGAAGAATCTGGCTTGAAATTTGTTGGGAAGGATGAAAGTGGGAAGCGAATGGAGGTCACCTATCTTGAACTTACTTTCCGTCCTATTTATTTTCGGTTTGCTTAAGCATAGCCTGCCCAAATGCTAATTTATCAGCAGGGAAGTAACCTAATCTTTTCCATTGATTTGTGCAGTTACATGTTGAGGTTTCATAATGCTGAAATCTTCCTCTTTGCATCTAATTCCCTTCCTATTTCTGCAGATTTTGGAGCTTCCAGACCATCCTTTTTACATTGGGGTGCAGTTTCATCCAGAATTCAAGTCCCGACCAGGGAGACCCTCAGCTCTTTTTCTAGGTAAAGTCAGTTACAAATTTCATGCAAAGTCGCTGTAAATGATAAGTGCACACCACAGGGTTGCTATGATGGCTGTGTGCTGCTCTTGATTGATTTGTTGTTTCAGACAAGCGTACAGATACAGTTTAATACCAGCAGACGAAATTAATATTGACTTCGCTAGTTATAGGACCACCTGAATTGGTTGTTTCTTATCTTCAGCAAATATTACTGCCTATTCTGTTAGAATCTTTACCACTTCATAAGTTAGAATCTGATTGATTGTTTGTCTCACATTGTGATTGCATGTTGCTTAATTTTTGCTATTCAGGAGTTTTTGATTGACTAGAATATGATTATATGTACATCAACTGATACCAAAGTAGTTCTACTAATGAATTCTGTTCTTTTAGGTTTTATTTTGGCAGCAACTGGACAGCTAGAAGCGTATCTCAGAAATCCTCAGAATGGAAGCTTGTAGGGTGTTGGAACTCATAATTATTCCATTGTTCCTACGCCAAAAAGGTACTTTAGTTTTCTTTCTTTCTTTTCGTCACATGATTAAATTCATTAATTCCTGATATAGTGCCACCAATTCTATCAACTTAATAGTGCCCAATGGCAATTGACTTGTGTCTTGAGGCACTCAAATCATTCCTAATTGCTCTTCTTCCTTTAGGGTTGGTTGTGGAGAGTAAGCAAATCCAATCAAGACAAACAGTGGGTTGAGGGTTAGTATGATTTTCTTAATGAGTTTGAGGTTGAGCTTAGTTTCATTTCTTGAATGGTCAATCCTGAGCGACCTTAAATCAAGCTGAACATGAATTGAGCTTGAGTCTCTATACCTTTCTAAACAGTTTTGTTGCCTATTTAATTTGTCAATTAATCTTGAGCCATGGACAAGTACTCCAACGTCTTCAAGCATGGCTTGTCTGCATTTTCTGAATAAGCCTGTTTCGTCCTTTTATCCTCAGCCTCAAATTTGATTTATTTATATCTGGGTTTGTGGCGTACAAGTGCAATGCTTACCTTGTGGGGTTTCTGAATTCTTGTCGTCAGCTCTCCTAGGAGTTGGACTACCATTGCATGTTGGTTTAAAAGTTTCCCACTTCAAAATCTGGACCCACCTACCATTTTGATTCTGTGTTCTCTGTTATGGAAAATTTGTATCTAAAAGAGCTTTGCTTCCGTGCAGTGGATGCAGGACAGCGGTTATTTTTCACAGAATGAAGGCTATACTATTAGATTTCTATGGCCATCTGCTGTATTATCTCGACCCTTGTGGTTAGAAGCAGATTGGAATTCTGTTTCGTGGTGAGTTTTATCCAAGAATAAGGTGACCCGTTTCACGCCAATTGTACGTAAACATCATTGGGACAAAGTCCCTGAGTGCTTTTATGAATGTACTGATGTTGCTCCCCGCAAAGTTTTCTTGTAACTGACCAAAATGTTGGCAAATGATGGGATTTTAGAATTTTGTTTATGTATTCTCGTGGATTTAATGGACTCTGGAAAAATAATATTGGATGTACTCAATGAAGTATTTATTTATTATTAGTATTTTTTTTTTTGTAACATATGTGTTTTACTAGTGGGGTTGGGAAAATTATGGATATGACTTGCTAGTTTTAGTCCATATTTTGTGAAGATTAAAATCAAATATTTAGTAGATTTCGATTAAAGTTAATGGAAGGCGTGGTTGAAAAAATTGTGGGTTTCATGAAATATGTAGTTCAAATTAATTGTTAACTTTAATTTGATAAAAATTTAGATTATAATTTCTATCCAACATGGGATTAATATTTGATTTTTTTTTTAAATGTATTGGTATTTTAAATAAATTATGTAGTGTATTTTTCTTATAATGTTACTGTGCACGAACGCAACTATTGAAAATAAACACTTCTGAGTCAACGAAACTCAACATTGTCGACTCGTATTTTTAAAGAAGAAAATAACTGAAAGTACCGCAGTAGATGTTAATTCAGTATCACCCTTTCTATTTTACAATTTTGACAGTCGATTGAAGTTCCTTACCGTTCTAGGTGATTCCAAACATGACAGGAAGCAACTAGAAACAACTGCCACGTGCATTAATCCCACACGTGTCCTTCCTTCCGCTATGAATGATTGCCAACTCAGAGCTGAACAACTCCTGCATAAATATATACGCCGCTCGCTTCTTATGTAATTGTGCGGTAATAATTTAACATGAAGTCGACACTAACATCTACCGCTGCAAAATTAAACCGAGTCCTTTCCGGTCCCCGTAACCAGTTTCTGTCACAGAGACTTGCCTCTGCCTCAACAACCGGTCGAACCGCCGATCCTGCCGTTCATGCAGTTGAGCCTGAGGTGAGTAGGAAAATACTTATGTAAAACGATTTCAACTTTTTTATGTTGTGAATTAATTTAGTGTACTAAACACAGGAAGTAGATGCGACGGAGGCGGCGTTGGATGTAAAACTGAGGCACTTACCGGAGAAAGAATTAATTAAAGAACCGTACGTGGCTCCAAAATCACCAACTGATTCGTCTCCTAAACTAGAGAGCACAGGCGTGAACGAGCGAATTGATCCCATCGCCCAACAGAAGCGGCGGAACAGTTCAACAATAGAAGACTTTAACTGCGCAGGGTTGGACGGGAGCCCGTGGCCGGAATACACAAGGGAGCAAAGAAAAGAACAAATGGAAGATGATAGGGAATACTTGAAGCATCACAAGGCTTCTCCCTTGTCGGAGATAGAAATAGCGGATACAAGAAAGCCGCTAACAAGAGCCACAGATGGGACTGTGCAGGATTATGCTGTGGGTTATGACGGTGAGGGGGTGGTGCTGTGGCGGCCGGAGCAGATTGACACGGCGGAGGATTCTCTACGCAGAGCAATGGAGATATTTAGGGAGAATGCGATTAGGGGCGATCCTGATTCTCCCCATGGTAGGGTTCTTAGGGTTCTTCGTGGTGAATATTGGTGATCATTTTGATGTATGAATTTCCTTGTAAATTGATCTTCGACTTTAATTGTGTTTCTGAAGTTAAAATTTTGCAACATACTATTGTTGCTATGGTTGGAATTTGGTTAGAAAATGAAATTAAGTATGTGAGGTGATTTTATTGTCAATTTTGATCAAATATTTGGACTTGATTCGATAGTCAATAATATAAATAGATTAATTTGTTATGCTCATTGAGTAGATCGTCGTGATATATTTGGAATCTCAAAATCAATTTAAGATGAATGAGAAATTATAGTTCTAAGTTGAATATAAAAGATGATACAAATTAAAATGTGTCATTATTGTTCGAGCTAGAGGCTAACGACGGTAAATGACAATAAATGTTGCGACATTTGGTAAAGATTGTTGAGTTTGGAGCACAATATTTTATTCACAATATTTTATCTTTTATATGAAGGACCTTTTGAACGCCTACTATGCATCACATATTATTTGCATTGAACATAATACCAAAAACTCTTGCAAAATACTTTTCAAAAGTCATTCTGAAACCCTTTTTTCGTGTAGAGAGAAAAATTCATTCTAAGTTCGGGTTTGAAGTTCTTCTAGTTGTATCCGTTGTATCTTGAAATATAACTGCCGTAATTCGTTAGCACCGATGTGGGACAATATTGTCTTAAGGAGAAAATGTTTTTACTTGCCTTGAATTTCGTTTTTTTTCTTCTTCTTACTTTCTTGTTTTGTGGTTTAATTACGCTCATGCGAATTAAACTAGTATAGTTCTTTGTTTTGAATAACCATTTACATATTCTACCGCACATCTTCCAATCGCTATTTTGGTTTTATTGTTATATCTATTAATCATTCGGCTATAAAACTATGAAAAATTTATTTCTTCTCTAGTTCTTTGCACTAAGAGATATCAAGGGAATATTTGAATACCAAAAAGTCATTATTACCATTAATTTGTGAAAATACCCGCCATGTTGAAGTAACTTCTTGCCCTAACTAAATTATTAGTAGGGCTACAAATTAATGTCAACAAGATTTGGACAGCACTAATTGCAATGATGCATCGCCTGCATTCTATGAAATAACTATTTAGTATAGAGTAATATTATCTATTATTATAATGATAAAATATTAGTGATGTGACAATTTAGGTAAAATAATAGGATATGACGATTTAATTTTTAAGAGAGAGGGGGGATTGAACTGTCATATCCCATTATTTCACCTAAATTGTCACATCATCAATATTTCATAATTAAAATAATAAATAACATTCTTCTTTAATATAACGCTTGAAATTCAAACGATAGAGAAATTCACCCGTTGAAATGCTGAACTACTTCTATGACAGAGGAGAGGAACTCTCTAAAAAAGTCAAGCTTGTTATGGGCGGTAGATATAAAAAATTCATGTAATATTGATGACGATCAAGTTCAAATTTTATTTCTAGTGAATTTCGATAAACTAGAAAAAATAAACAAACATTATAGAACAAGTTTAAATTTTGTAGATTTCTTCCATCTAACAGTCTCCACATATGGATGGACTTGTTCAAAATATTTACTTTTTCCTTGCCAAGTCATCTAGACATATTCCCCTTACGTTGCATTGAAGATGAATTTTTTTTTAAAAAAATACTATCTTACTCACGTGATAAATTTTTTCCGTGCAATCTACATTAGTATAGAAAATGATCTGAATTCATTCACTTCGTTTGGCACACTAGAATACACGGTACAAGGAATTAAACAAAAAAATTACTAGATCCAAACAGAAAATGTGCAAATTCCTATTTAACTCTCTTATATTTATGTAGATTAAATTTTTGTGATTGTCGAACCCCAAGTAATACTAATCAACACCATAATTGCATTTTGCAGTCAAAAATAAATTCATCTTGCCGAGTAATGCTATTTAGCTCCATTTGAATTGTAACCCCAATTCAGTTGGCATCAATGTGTCATTAAATGATAAATAAAATTAAATAACTTATTTAGTTTCACCTTTCATTTAGCTTATCGTGTAACGCTACATAAATTGGAGTTCAACCCAATGACGCTACACAATATTATTATTTTCAGCCCAACAATTTAACCTCATGGGGGTACTTTTCAGCGTGTGAGATATGAATCACATGCATTAATTGTTGAAAGCAATTAATTTCTAGACCACCTTTCATTTTCACTTGTATTTATATCTATAGTCAATTTAGTTGAAGTAACTTTAGCATTAAGATTGCGAGAGACCTGTTATATTCATTGCAGGTAGGAGTGGACAAAATGTTCAGACCAAACCAAATCAAACTAGCGGTTTGATTCGGTTCTAAAAAAAAATTTAGCTTGTGTTTGAATCTCATTAAAATGAGAATATAATCTTTGGAATAGTGATTGTGTGGTGGAAAAGTGATGAAAAGTTTTAGATTTGTGTGTAATATTATTTTATTTAGAGAATGTGTGATTGAAATGAAAAAGAGAAAAAATGAGAATGAAATTAAAATGAGTGTCAAACATAGTCTTAATAGTTTTGATTTTTCAAACAATAAACCATTTGGTTATAGTTTTGGTTCGATTATGATTCTAGTACCAAGAACCAAACTGAGAACCAAACTTACTTTATAATTTTATTTTTTGTATGAATTTGATTTTATGTTAATTGAAGCCAGCCCAATAGCCATTATTTTAGTACAGCCCATAAAACGTGTTTAGTACATTAATTTTAATTGTATTCAATATTTGTGTTTAACCATCACTTTAATGCATTATTTCAAATTCAACCCTCAAAGTCCCACACACATCCAGACGCCTTCTTAAATTCTTAATCCCTCAAACCTCAAACAACGCAGCTTTTCAAGTTATCTTCGTGCGGAAACTCCAATTTTGTCGCCACCAATTTATTGTTCCTCCAAGTCATCAAGGGTATAGTAAAAAATATCATAATTTATTGGACATCTTTCTTTTCTTTAATAGTTTTTTTGTGCAACTTTATACATATTAGTCAAAGATTATAATCAGACAATATTTTTATTGAATTGTGATTTAAGTCAATTTGGAAAAAAAAGTTAAAGCAGACTACAAATATTTTCTTATTATTCAATATTATATTATTTTTTGAAATTTGGTATGGTGCGACGTACGTTATCATGATGGGTCAACCTCACATTTATTCAATATAAAGTTTTTGTTTCTATTTTTATTTTTTTTACTCGTATAAGTGTTGTTAAATGTTAATTGAAATTTTGTTCTCTAATTGGTAATTTAGATGATTCTAATGTAGAAGAAGTTGTAAAGCGGCCTAAAGAGAGATCAGAGGCATGGACACATTTCACGAAGTTATCGAACGTGAAGACTCTGCAAAATGGAATTGCTGTAAGAAAGTCTACAAGTGTAATTGAACTTCTACTTTGCGAAAGCACTTAAAAACTTGTTTTGCTTATAAATTTACTAAGATGGATGACAAGCAAATGGTTCTAAAACAACAAAAATTGATTATTGTAATCGAGCTAATGGTGAGGGTGACAAAGGATATACTATGGCATCATTATTTGATAAAATTAAGTGTCGAAAAGCATTGGTTAGGGTGGTGAATATTGATGAATTACCTTTTTCCTTCGTGGAGGGTGAGGGTTTCAAAGCATTTGTGCAAGAACTTTACCCAAATTTTGTAGTTCTTGGTCCTAGAACTATTGCTAGAGTATTGCTTCATCTCTACCATGAAACAAAAAAGTCCTCAAGGGACAAATTTACCAAAAAAAAGCAAAGGATTTCTTTAACCACAGATTGTTGGACCTCAATTCAAAATATATGTTACATGGTAATCACAGCACACTTTATTGATAGAGATTGGAGATTACGTAAGAGGATATTAAACTTTTCTGTTGTTCCAAATCATAAAGGAGAGACAATTGGAAAAATTATTAAGAATTGTTTGCTTGAATGAGGAATATAGCGTGTATGTAGTATTACTGTGGACAATGCAAACACAAATGATACTGCAATCATTTATGTGAAAAACAAATTGAAGAATTGGAAACCTGATGGTATGATTTTAGGTGGCTCTCATTTGCATACTTGTTATTCTACACACACAGTTAATTTAATTGTTAATTAGGGTTTAAAAGATTTCAATGCATTAATGACAAGCATTCACAATGCGATCAAGTATTTTCGATTATCTCCTTCTCGATTGATGAAATTTAAATGTTGTATTGAAATGGGAGAAAATATAATGCAAACAACTTGCGGTTTTAGATGTACCTACTCAATAGAATTCAACATTCTAAATGTTGGATAGTGCATTAAGGTTTGAGAAAGCATTTGACCGAATGGAGGAAGAGGATTGACTTTACTACAAATATTTTGATGAGAGTGAAGGTGGAAAAGAAAGAGAAGGGCCGCTAACAACTTATGATTGGGATAGAACTAGAAAATTTGCC
Source organism: Fraxinus cuspidata (assembly GCA_903798385.1). Lineage (NCBI taxonomy): Eukaryota > Viridiplantae > Streptophyta > Magnoliopsida > Lamiales > Oleaceae > Fraxinus > Fraxinus cuspidata. The sequence continues at coordinate 14,823 of CAIGRP010088269.1, forward strand.
AAATTTTTAAGAATATTTTATAAAGTTACTTTGAAATTTAGTGCTTCATTGAATGTTACCTCTAATATTTACTTCAATGAAGTTTGTAAAATTGAGCAGATTTTGAGGAGAATTAGTGACAAACAAGATAGTGTGCTGGGTAATATGATTGGAATGACTTTGATAATTTAGATTTTGGATACGAGAAATTAAAAACTAGCAAAGGCAGTTTGCCTGTAAAAGATGAAATTCAAAGATATTTGATGGAACCAAATGAAGATGCGGATGTTGCAAATTTTGATATTTTGAATTGGTGGAAGATAAATACCCCAAGATTTAAAATTTTGTCAAATATTGCAAGAGATGTGCTTGCCATTCCTGCATCTACAATTGCTTCTAAGTCGACATTTAGTACTCGAGGACGCATTCTTGATTGTTTTTGGAGTTCTTTAACTCCTAAAATAGTAAGGCTTTAATTTGTACCCAAAATTGGTTACAAGAAGAATCTAGGCTTTTGAGAGTAACTTAAGACAAAATTTGCATTGAGGAGACGGAGTTCTATGAAGAAATTGAATCTGGTAAATTTTATTTTATAAAATATTATTACGTTACATCTTATTAATTGTAAGTGGTTTTAATTTATTTTTGTTTGTTTTATTTGTGTATTTTGAATTATGTTTGTAGAGTTTCTCAAAGTTACAAAATAAGTATTAGAGTATTACACGGTTAATGGTTATCTGATGGTAAGGGCTAAGTTGCTTGGCTTGGTCATTTTGTCACCACCCCTGCCTATTAGTTTCGAGTTTTAACTTTATATTTCATTTTCATTTTTCTCATGAAGATCTAGCGGCTTCGTGTAAAGGAATTGATTGGACGGATGATGGAAATAAAACTCGATATTATTAACTTCTCGCAATGAGTCATTCGTTTATATTTTGTTTGTTAGTTTGAACTTTTATGANTTTTCTCATGTAGATCTAGCGGCTTCGTGTAAAGGAATTGATTGGACGGATGATGGAAATAAAACTCGATATTATTAACTTCTCGCAATGACTCATTCGTTTATATTTTGTTTGTTAGTTTACACTTCTATAATCTTGATTATTGATAATTTGAACTTGTTAAATATTTGATGCTTATATTTTTAATTTAATTACATATTAGTAACTTACATATACGGTGCAAGTCTGAAAATTTAAGTAATAGTACTAGAACCAAACCAAATCGAACTAAAACCAAATGGTTCAGTTTCTCATCTTAAAAGAAACTATTTGGTTCCATTATAAAAAAATTATTGGTTCATAATTTGATTCGATTCTCTTGGAACCACAACCAAATAGAACCACATCCACCACTAGTCAAAACACCACCACCTCCAGACTACCCCCACGACCTTACGACAACCCGTTAACACCACTGCACATCGCCATAGCCACCGCTACGTCGCCACACCACCACACCCACATTATACATCACGACATCACCACCGCACCACCAGCGCATACAGCACACCCACAACACCATAATCGTAGACCAGAATCTATAGCTCTAGCCACCTTTCCCAATCTGTAGCACTCCGTACCATCGTCCTTGTGCAAAAATCAACACCCCAAATCACTGTAAATAGCATAAAAACCATTGAAAATCAAACTCAAGGAAAAAAAAAAGAAAATGAAGAAGGTGATGAACGCCACTCGAGGGGAAAGGTGATAAGCGTCGTCGATTCAGGGAAACGGTGATGAATGCGTGGCGCTGTGGGGTAGTGGCCTACGCCGAATTGTGATGACGGTGTCTCTAGTGGCGACAACAACGAAAGGCACATGTGGTGTTGTCGGCTTGTAGCCATAAAACAGAGTGAGAAATTAGAGAGAGTAAGTGGGAGATCAAAGAAAGAAAAACTGATATAATTAATTTTGATTGATTATTAATGTTGTATTTATTTAATAAATATTAAATAATTAATTATAATCTAAAATATGAAAGATAAAACTTAAATTATTATTAATGAAGTTGGATCTTAAAAAACTTGTCTCTATGTAATTTTCACTTTCACTTTTATTAATTTTAAAAAATAAAAAGGAGACTAGCGGACTTCTCAATTGCGATACGAGGCTCACGAGTCAAAGGGTTGGAGTGAGCTTGAAATTTGGAACCAATTGGGCTCGTGGCTAGACTATTGTTCACATAATTCGAGCTCGATTGGTCCCTCTGGTATTTTAGAGTCGAATCACCCCTAACTTAATCATATCACGTACTTTCTAGTTTTAGATAAAGATTTGAGAAACTCTTTTAGTCCATGTTTCACAACCATTATTTTCAAAATCTTTTTTTTTACATACTATTTTCAATTACACATTTACACAATAAAAATTCTGCACATAAATTCATAAGTTTTCTATACTTTATAATAACACATTCTCCTAAAAGTCACTACTCAAAACTCTACTTAGTAATTTTCATAAATTATGGTTGTCCAACATGGGTTTAGATGTAAACTGTAAAGTATCAACATAACTCTTTTTTACACTATTCACGTAGGTTCGGAATCAATGCCTAACATCATTTTAGGTGGCAGTGAGATCTACCTAGATTTGTCGAATTAATTGAAATGTATCACCATCTCATTTGACAAGTCCAAGTAAACACTGTCTGAACTGATATTAAACATTAGTAATAGTATTAAATAACATTATCCGTGCATATTTGATAAGGTTCATAATATGGTTAAATTCTATTTTTTATTCACATATTTGTAGACTCACATACTTTTAACCATACGTTATTTGAGATTTACCGCTTATAAGCATTCAAAAGCTCAGCCAAACAAGCACCCAATGTAAAATAATTAAATAACTAAAATGAAAATTACCCAGGAGAAAACGGTGAAATACTACTGAAAGGGCCAAGCCCATGCTTATAGAAGCCCATTTTAAAACTACCCAAAAGATAATTGGGCCCAAATGAAAGCCCAACAATTTAAATAAACAAAGTCCTAGGCCCTAGCTAGAGTTATCTATAAGTCCATTACAAACCCTAAATTAAACTGTAAGCTACTCCCCCGTCATCACTCCGCCTCTCCCTGCATACAGCGCACACAGTACACCGAGTAATTACCCGAAAATGGTGAGGCCATATATAATTTTCACGTCCCTTTCTTTAGTTCTATCTATATAGGTTTTTTTATAAAGTTAGATTTCTCTGCAATGTAAATGATTTGTATATATTTTGGTTTTTTCTTGTTTGTAGCCGTTCAAGAGGTACGTCGAGATCGGAAGAGTGGCCCTTGTCAACTACGGAAAAGAATATGGTCAGCTCGTCGTCATTGTTGACGTTATCGACCAGAACCGGGTATGTCTAACAAATTTTTTAGTTTGCTTTCTGTTTTAATTGCATTTGGATTTTGGTGCATTTAAATAGGATTCTATTGGGGTTAATCTATGTTACTTACTGCTTTTTATGCCACGTGCATTGGTTTTTTTTTTCAGTAATCTTTACTGCACTATGTAGATATAAGTTAGTGGATTTGATAAATTTATTTGAAATAATACCTTTTGCTACAGATTCGATTGTTGGTCTTGGGACTTTGGGTTATGCATTAATTTTATATACTTGTTTGATTGTACATGTTCAAAGTGGATAGGTAGCTTGTAAGTGTTGTAGAGAATGCTGAGGCTGGAAGATGGTATTTATTTGGCTCAACCCTGAGTTTGAACTTTGCATGAATTTCACTCTTTAATATCCCTGTTTAAAGTATTTTTCTTTTTGTTGCCAATTTTGCTATGTATACTTATCTTAGTTTAGAGGTTATCTAACTTTTTTTTCGATTCATATTTTTATTTTGATATAATCTAAAAGGTTTATGGATCAAGTAATCAGAACCCTCAAAATTCTAATTATTATTTATATTCATTCGAACCATTTGGTTTCTCTGTGTTGTGACTGAATCTTTTCTATTACATAATCAATGCACAGTCTGGTTGCTGCATAATAGGTAGATATGAAAGTACTAGCCTTGTGATATGTGTCTCTCATCGACGACCCATGGCCATTTTAATACTAGCTTGTTCATGTTTGGTGTGCTCATTGATCTTAGGCAGTTTCTCTGAATGCAGTCTTTAGGCAAGTTTCACTTTTTGGGTCTTATCACCAGTAGATGTGTATGGGTGAATTCCTTTGATTAATTTGGTCAAAGAATTGAAATTCACGGTCTTTTTAGCTTCATTTTGTTTACAATTTCTGGTAGCCAGTGTTGATTAACAGTAATAACTGACATTCGTGGTCTGTCATTTTTGTTGCGTGCTTCTAAAATGAATTGAATCTTGCTTTACTGTATGCATTTAAACCGTTTTCTTAATTATAGGCTCTCGTGGATTCCCCTGACATGGTGAGGAGCCAAATGAACTTTAAGAGGCTTTCTCTTACCGACATAAAGATTGACATCAAAAGGGTTCCAAAGAAAAAGACTCTTATTGCTGCTATTGAAGCTGCTGGTTGGTGTTAAATTTAGAAAACCTTACACTTTGTTGACTATATTGTTCTGTAAAATTGAAATATTATGACACTTGTGCAGATGTCAAGAACAAGTGGGAAAACAGTTCCTGGGGAAGGAAGCTGATTGTGCAGAAGAGAAGAGCCTCTCTAAACGATTTTGATAGATTCAAGCTAATGCTGGCAAAAATCAAGGTTGGAATTGTTCTGAGAAGATAACTTTTTATATTATATTTTTGTGAGTGTGTATGTGTGCTTCCCTGGAATAGATGAGATATTACCTTAGGAAATAAATAGTAGAACAAATAACAAAGAACATCACTTAAGTAGCATTGAACAACACACCCATCTAAAGAACCAGAAGAGAAAAGTATTACACTTTAGATGCTGCAAAATGTCAATCATGCTAGCTTTGTCATAATCTAGAGTCAGTCTAACCTCGTCGGGGATCAAAGAATTGTTGTAATTGTGTCCCTGTATATTATGGTATAATGTGCTTGAGCCCCACAATACTTGCTTCTCTTTTTAACATTTGACCGCTGGTAGTGCTTCAGCTCTTTAACAATGCTATTTTTATGCTGCAGAAAGCTGGCGTTGTGAGGCAGGAGCTTGCAAAGCTCAAGAAAGATACTGTAGCATAAGAGTTGATGGATCCAAGTTCCAGATTAAGATTTGGTAGTAGGGTTTTGGAAGGCGTATTGTTTTATTACCCAGAGATTTACATTTTAATGAATTTTTGTCCCATGAGGAGAACCTCCAAATTTCTGGATGTTGCTTTTGAAATTCAATGTTACCCGAGACTTTGACCCTTGTTTTCTCATTTACTATGATATTATCATGTTTTGCTCTTACTCCTTTTTTTTTCTCGTTTGTATGTAGTTTTAGGAACAAGAGCTTTGTGCTTTTCAAGGCAACTAGTGTTATTCGAGTGGTGGTTAAAAATTAAAATTCAGACTTTAACCAAAGTTGAAGTCAAGATTAATTTTAACTACATATTTTATGGGATATATAATTTTTCAATCAAATAATTTATTAACTTTTATCATAATTTACTATAAATCTAATTTTAATTTTCAACAAACATGGTCTTATATATTTTCAAATCAATGTTGATAGAAATATGCTTAAAATGATTTTTTTAGAGTATCGTTATTTTTATCCACAGTTTATACATGTATATATATACTCTTAAGAATATAATTATATTATATTTTGGATTATGTATAGAATTTTTTTATCGAATCTTTTACTTACTGCTCAATAGGGATGTGATTACATTGTCGAAATTTTTAAATACACGTTGGCCCGCGCATTATGTGAGAGGGGGTAATCCATTATGTACAAATGAATTAACCCTTATATTTTTTATCTGAAGTAAATTTACCTAAATAGATATGAAAAATTAAATAAAAATATATTGTTCTAAATTCATCAATTAATTTTTATTTCAATAAATTCTTTTGAATCTTTTTATATTCTTTTAAAGTTTGTATTTAACTATAATTCTAATAATGATAAAATATCATTTTCAATTAAAATCATAAAACCCTATTAATCATAAAATATCCTCTTAAACTGATTTTTTTAAAGAAAAAAACACATTATTTTAGTCATAATTATTTCATGATATGGAAAATGGAATCGTATATTTTATGTTCTGTTTTAAGTATTAGTTCGACACATGAAAGTATACGAGAAATTTCGAAATAAGTTTCAACACATATCCAAACATTCTTATATTACGAAAGGAAACAAATTTAAAATTACCAACCAAAACACAAACATCCAAAATTATTAGTTTATAAGCAAAAAAAAAAAAAATTAAATTAACATATGATTTGATGAGGGACTTGTTTGGTTGCGTGAACAGTATACTGTTGAGATAATCCAATACATTCAAGAAAGGAAATTTGATAACATTTGCAAATAAATATTAAAGCACATGCATGGAAATATAAAAAAGAATTAAGTATTTAAATTTTGATAGTGATTTAATGAATATAGTATTTTTTTTTTAAATTTCAAAATTGTATTATGGATGTATTTAAAGTGAGATGAATATATAAAATTTGTGTAAATATATAATGTAGGAATAAATGAATTTAATAGGGACAATATTAAAATTTGACGTAGATGAAAATAATAATTTTTTAAAATTTTAATACTTTATTAAGGATGGAAGTATGGTCTGTTTGAGCCCCACTTTTTGAGCAGAATGCATTTTGAAATAGTAAATTGATGGAGAATTGGTAGTTAAAAATGAAGGAAAGATTTTTGAGTTCCGTATAATATTATTTTATTGAAAAGTGTGTAATTAAAAAGAAGAGAAAAAATATATTTAGAAAACAATAAGAATCAAACAGGTCATAAAGTATGATGAACATATAAAATCTATGGATGTAAATAGTGGTAAACTTTTTTTAAGTGGTGAACTTTTGTGAAATTAATAGACTTATAAATTTATGTGGAATTAATGAAGTTTTTTTTTTTTTTTGGCTTTTATAAGTTTTATTTGAAACAGTTTATAAAATTGATGATTTTTGAAGACTTTTATTTTAAATACTAGTAAGATGCACGTGCCATAGTATAGTTGGCTATATGATAGCGTAAATATAAAAAAAAATTATTTGTCTTAAGCATTAGCTACATTAAACTTAAAACACTTGAAATAATGATATGTGACAAAAATAATATTAAGAGATTTTATTTAAAACTTATTTTCTAAACTTTACGTTTGAAGGTCTCTTTGTTCTTTTAAAAAAAATAGACGGGGGCATAAATGATTAGGTATTGATGCCTTGCTAAAGGGATAATAAAGTTCAACATAGCCCTCATTTTTCTACCTATTGAGATAAGACATTATGTCTACTTCATCTCGTGCTCATAGAATCTCAAATTAAATGTATCAATTGCACCAGTATTTAATTTCTTTACCACGACCCTATGCAAGACGTATGTAGTCAATACTAATTAATTAATGATAATACAGTGCAGAATTTAGGACAAATCAATGGTCTTTATCAGTATTAAAATGACAACACAACGAAAACTTTCATCATAGACGCAAAAAGAATGACAAACGATCACCCGACTTCATCATCCGTCAAATATCTTTTCAGCATATTCTAATGATAATGTACATTAAA
>CAIGRP010088271.1:0-22247 GCA_903798385.1 Fraxinus cuspidata
AAAATCAACTTCTTAATCTCATAAAAAATTACTTTTCAAAAACCTTGTCAAACGAGCCTTCAGTCAATCTTGAATCTCAAATAGCCTTCGTCCTGTGCAATCTGTTTGAGTGTAACTACGTTGTTATACTCTTAATTTAACTTCAGATTATTGATTTCTCATTGCACGCATAACAATCCCTAACTTAATGAAAGAGGGGAGAAAAGTCAACCTAAGGTACAAAGAAAACATATATCACATCATCTCAGAGCTTAGACGTTAGACGAGTCCTTCAAATCATCAAAATGCTATCTCACATGCAAGTCGGATTCATTTTCTTTACCAAAGGGATGACACGTTTTGAAGGACAAAGCTTAAAACACTTTTTCCAAGCTTTAAAACTATCAACTGTTGTACTATGGGCATGAAGGAGAGGTCCCTTCTCCATTGATATTACTCTTGCAATGAAGTCTCCAATACAAAATCCAATTTCATTGTCTTAAACTAGAATTTGAAAAATACATATGATATACATTTGAGAAATTACACTAATAATATCTACACATGTATAGAGATTACAACAAGAAGAACAACTAAGACCTTATTCTCAATGAATTCGAGGGGTCAGCTAGATGTACTAGAAATAAAATAACTGATCTTTAATAGCAGGCAATTTTAATTCTACTCTATCAATCCTTTACTACCGATATCACGGCAGAGATTAATTCCAATTCATATTTGAGGAAAACATGGAAAATTCGGCAAGAACTTGAAGGGAGAAGTTAATTATATTGATAATATTCATCCAAAGAGGCCTTGGCAACTGATCAAAGTAAAAAGAAGATATTGAGGAGACATACTTTCCAGCTGAAATGAACAAATTCACACACCAAGCCGTAGCTCAAGATCCAGTTCCTCCATAGAGCTAGAACACAGTTTATGCATCTCTGATTGGGGATGACATCTTTCCAGCTGAAATGAACAAATTCAAAGTGATTTGTATGTACCATTTTTCAGGTTTTACTTCACACCAAGCCGTAGCTCAAGATCCAGTTCCTCCATAGAGCTAGAACACAGTTTATGCATCTCTGATTGGGGATGACATCTATCAAGTATTGGACTCAGTTTTTGGAAGAAAATCAATGGATTTGCATCTACTTTCCTTCTTTTGCAACTTGCAACTTCTTCATCGCTGGATGCATTTGTTCGAGTTGGATTCAAGCTCTCAGACAAATCCAAGGCCTGATAATCTTCTTTAGCCCTATTACTGGATTCTGAGATCTTTGGTTTCTTCCCGGACGAGGAAGGAGGGGATAGTGACACCATGTTCTTGTGGTGGTGTTCTTGAATTATTGGCAAAAATGAACCATGGGAAGAAACTCTTCTTTTAGAACTCACATTCTGGTTTTGATCTGAAACCCTATTAGGATCAGAATCAGGATTGGCTGAGTTGTAAACGAAGGTATAAATCTGATCTGATTGAGATGGATATTCATGAAATTGAAAAGATTGGCAAGGATTTAGAGCTAGTTCATAAGTTTGTGGAACTGGGGACTGCCTTAGTCTAGCTCTATCCCTTCTGTGGACATTCATGTGACCACCTAGGGCTTGAGCTGACCTGAATTCTCTTCTACAAAATCTGCAATTATAAGATCTGGGAGGCCATATACACCCTCCAAGAAGTCCAGATGCATCTTCTGCAAAAGCTTGTTCTTCCCATGAATCGCCGTGTGAAGCCGCAGTGGCAGCCGGTGCAAGAACATGAGAACTCAACTCACATTTTCGCTTCGACTCAGCCGCAGCCCACGTCCAATATCCAACTTGCTCCATTCAAAATAATAATAATAATAATCTGGTTAAGTTTGCTGATCAGCTTCTTTAAAGAGATGGAAATTATGAAAATGAGCAAATTTTGGCCAAGTTAATCAGGGGGAGGAAGGTGGGGGTGTGTTGGGCACCATAATTTTGGCTGTTTCATGCAAATAATGTTTGTTTATTTTGACCTTATTCTTCAACTAGTCTATATATATCATCACTAATATAATTTTATAATTTCTTGTAAGGGTGAAGACAAGATTGTTTTGAAAATTCAATAAAATGGGTCATGAAAAAGCCTTGTTATACGGTCTGGGGTTGATTGAAATTAGACATAAAACTGAGATTGTGTGATTAACTGATAAAAATGTCTTGTAAGATAATTCTAACATTTCTTCTCTTTTGTCTTTTTGAAGTTTTGTGGCATTTCCTCAACCCTTCTCAATACACTTTCACATTGCTCAGTTTTTTCGTAATAAATATAAGTAAACTACGAGTAAATTCTTTTTCGGGTCATTATTAAGTTTTTTGAAAGATCTATAAACATTGAATCCTTAATGATCACAAGAAATTAGTTTATTATTAATTTAATTATATTTATCCCTTTAACATATTTTTGTCTCATCTCTTCCATCTAGATTGGCTAGCATAGTAGCATAGCATTGTGGTTAATTTATACCTAGATAGAATGTTAATCACTGCTATAATTAATTCTCCAATTCTGGAAAAGAAATATGACAAAAAAACCTTCAACTACGCTAAGAGTTGTTGTAAGTGATATTCTCTAAATCCAATCAATTTTGGATATAAACACTTTTAATATATATTTGATTCATTTCATTTATAGCAGATCTATATTTTAACTGAATTAAAATTTTAATAAATTAAATAATAGAATCCGTAAAAGCAAATCTTGATAATTTGTTAATCACAATGAGTTGTAATTGTGAGATACAAATTATATATGATCGAATTTTAAATCATTAGTGGTCGTAAGTAGTAACGAGATACGGATATTGCTATCATGGATAAACCATCACATGTGGTATTTCTTACTTGTGATGTAAGTAGCTGATCTTACAAGTTAAAGTGTGGTGACACTTAAAAGAACACGTGAGTATTTTGTTATGGAAGAAAATATTGAAGATCCGCTTGGGAGATTCCACATAGATAACTATTTGAGTGTCAATGGTTAGACTCTAACATTTGGTAATTGAATTGGTCATTCGATTTGAGGTCATCATATTACCTTATATGAGGACATTCGTACTTTGATGATATTGAATGTTACTTTGTTAAGGGTCGTTAATATGACATCGTTCAGACATGTCAAAAATCATATGAAAGTTGTGAATGATCAACAGATGATTCGTCACTCATAAATAGTAAGATATTATGATTTGCATGTCGTTCAGTTAAGTTGATAACAAAATTCTTAACCAATGTGTATTCATAAGTCGAAAAAGAGTTTTTGACTTACATTGATTTAATAGTTGGACGAAAGATATAATCAATAATTGGGATTGACACATATTCCCATTTTGAAATTGATCGAATCATATTGACGAAAAAAATATAGTTCCATTGTAAACAAATAAGTTTGGTTTTATTATACCTCGTGATATTTTTCGCCACACATATTGTCTGACACATTGTTAGATATCATTTTGAGACGATGAATATGATTTGATAAATTAAAATGGGATATTTTAATTTATCAATTTTGATTATATCAAAATAATAATTCATGTTATTCGATATCGTGATCAGGAACCTAATGGATCACATACAAAAAGAAAATTAAAAGAATGAATATACCAATTAATTAATTAACAAATGTTGGTCAATTAATTAATTTATGGATTAAATTTTATTGATTGAATTAATTAAATATTGGATCAGGTAAAATTTAAGAGGCGGGTTAAGTCCACTTGAATTATATTAATAAGATATTAGGGTTTTAGAATGACACACAATTCATTATTTTGTTAGTATAAGAAAAAGAAACCCTAATTATCTCATTCTTATTCCTTGTGTTGATTTTCAGTGGAGGCTGGATAATTAGATAGTTGTGGATTACGGATTGTGATTGTTCATAATCCAAAATCAATAAAAGAGTTTGCAAAAATTACAAAATGTATAATTCCTATTACATTTTTTTCAAATATAAGAAAATCTTTGTTGGGAATTGAAATTATTTTATTTTTAGCTGTATATGATTAAGTAAATTCTCAACCGTTGTAACATCAATTGGAAACGTAATTGATAATTTTATATAACTTTAGTTTATAAGTAACTAAGTATTATGTTATTAACGTGTAATGCGAATTAAGTATATGATTTTGCTAGGTCTCCACAAACGAGGGCATTCAGTGAAAAAAAAAGAAGGTATTATTGGAGAGCATAAGCAGCAACAATAATATGTTTGTGAAAACCTAATCAATGATGATCGTAAATGAAAAAACATTTGTCTTAAATTTGCAAACCAACAAAAAAAATATTTTCAAAACTTGAATCCAACTATCCAAGTCGCCCATTGTTGCTGATTTTAATTTTAATTGTAAAATAATTTTAGCAAGGGATAGAAAGAATATTCTTTACTAATATTAAAATAATTTTTAGAGCTCGTTTGAGCCTCGTTTTTTTTTTTTAAGATACATTTTTTCAAAACACATTTTCAATCACATTCTTCAATAAAATAATTTTACACGTAAATCGAATATTTTTTCTTCTTTTTTAACCACACGTTCTCCCAAACTCACTATTTTAAAATGCATTTTTTCTCCAAAATGAGGCTCAAATAAGGGCTTAGTTTAAACAAGTGACAGTTAATCAAGTTCTATTAATGACATTCCTGGACTATCTCGTCAAATAATTTAGTGGTTGACATATAATTTTAAAGAAAATGATATTAACGAAAAGACATCAATATGTTCGTATATTCGTAACAAATTTCAAGATTTGGTATATACCATACTAGTTGCACGAGCAAAAGTAGTTTTTTTCTTTATATTTGTAATAAAGAAATATTTATTTTTACTCTTGAAATTCAAAACACTTAGCACATTTCACGAAGGAATCAAGATTGATGAAGACAAAATCATTAAAAAAAAAAAAAGGAATTCTAATACAACAAAGAATTTAGTCAGAAGAAGATGTGATTAAACGATCTTATAAAATTTAGGTATGTGGACTGACTAATCTCTGGCTTAAAAATCAAAGTTGTATTACAGGTTAAATCTGAGATGCCTTCATTCGAAGTCACATGCCCTCGATAACAGCTGAATCAAGGCAAGTTTTTTATTTTATTTTTTGGACCTTTAATTAAAGTAACATGTTGACATATAATGAATTAATTACTTCTGATTTGTACTTTTGACACAAGCATAAGACATGACTAAGTAGTTAGTTTAAGGATTTTATTGCAATTGTCTCTAAGTTAAAAATTATATAGTTAAATTATCAGAAGCTTTCAAATCCAAAAGATAAGACGAAATAGAGGGGCACAATTTCCATGAATATATAGAGCCTTTAAGGGTTAATTTTGTTACTTAGTACAATTAATAGTAATTATATTGTCTTTGTTAAGAGATTCCACTATTAATTATGCATGTCGTGATCGTCAACTTGTTGTGTGAAATAGGAAAAACCGAAGGACACGCTAATAATTGTTGTTTCTTGTTCTCAAACAAACAACAAAAGAGAGAGACAATTAACAACTTGATAATCATGTTTAAGGAAATCTTAGGATATGAGATGGTTGCTAAGGATAAGAATTTAGTATGAGTTGGCACAAGTCGATAGAGATATGCATTGGATTCACCGCACAAAGACACGGTTCACATATTTTATGGGATCCAAAAATTTTATCAACTTTTTAACAGTACAGTTAAACAAATTATTCAAAATCCACAAAAAATCTTATTTTTAACTAATTCAAATATAGCCATTGTTTGGGCTCCATTAAAATCAAATTTTGGGAAAAATGTAATTTGGAATAGTGATTTTTTTTAAGAACGCGCTATTAAAAAAAAGACACGTTTTAGTTTAAATTATTTAATTAGATAATATGACTAAAAGGACGAAAGAGAAAATTACATGTTTTTAGATTGAATTCCTAACAACACTCAACATATTGAAGTCATAAGCGAACTCGAACTGCTGACATCCGTCGCTGGTTGAAAGACTAAAAAATCGAAGTTGAAATAGAAGCAATAAGCTAGTAACCATTTATGTATCCGACGGCCAACATTTTATATCCATGGTCAAGGTATTATACATACAAGCACAAGCTGTCACTGTAGCTTAGCCTGTCAATTCAATTAGCCAACTAATTGTATCCTATTTTCTTAAGACTGGGAACAAAGTAGTTAGCAAAAAAGTTTGGGATAAAAGTGCAATTTAACACCCAAATGGACCTTCCGTAATTTATCCTTCAATAATTCATTTTTTTTTTAATTTCAATTTTTATTTCATGAAATATCTTGACCTGGACTTTTAGTCCTTGGACTGGCTCGGAGTTTTTAGATACTCGAAAAATAAGAATAGTATATCTAACAAGAATTGGTTAACCATCTTTTTCAAATGGAAATAAGTTAGATATATATAATGTTGCGTTGAGGGCGAGGTTGAAAAAGATAGATAGAAATATCGAAATGTAATCCTATTTAATTTTGTCAATTTGAAAATGATTGCAAAATAAAAAAATCATAATTTTGAGACAACTACGATGAAAAGCAACTACTTCGATATTACTCAGCATGGATGATTATTCCATTTTTTTCACACGTATATGTTTTTAAAATATTTATTATTATGTATGGGGATAGTGTTTCTGTACTATTTATTTATATATAAAAAAAGTGTCAAATTCTTGTCAGAATATAAAATGTGCAGTCAAATAAATTTTAACCTTCTCTCATTGGGACACAAAGGAATTGTCTCCAAACCAGTTATGATCATTAAAGTTTATTTGCACAAAATTCAAATAACTTGCGTCGATGATTCGGTAAGGTGCTTGCTAAAACTTGAGGCTTAAATCGGCGACCACCATTTCATTATCGTCCATCTAAGATTAGCCTAAATGATCAAATCTACATTATAATTTGTGATATGTAGATGCTCGTGGTTGAACAATCAATTTAATGAAACTATGAGAATACGAAGAAACTTGTTAAATCTTTATATGGTTTTGTTGGGACGTCGCCTCAAAAGTGCCAAAATAAAAGGGCATTGACTGTAATTAAGAAAGGAGAAGGGGAAATCAATTATTTCCTTTCTGCAATTATCCGTGCTTTTGGGTCTTTGGAGGAAAAAGATCAAGTGGGCAGATTGTTTTTTTTGACTTTCTACTTTACACTAAATTGCTACCAATAGTAAAGAATCCACACGTGCCAAGAAAGGGTTGGTGCTCTTCAATCTATAACGTGCCAAGAAAGGGTTGGTATAATGCGTAAAGCGATCAAAACGGTCTAGAGAGATCAAACGTCAAAATGTTTAGGCTATTTAAAATTGAAGTTTCGCAAATTTTAACCATCATCCTTGGTTTTCTCTTAAAAAATGGTACTTTGAATATAGATCAAAAATATGAAAAAAAATCGCAACAAAACTCAAGTGTAGTGCAAAATGACTTGAAACATTCCCTTATAATATGTTACAAAATTAAATTTTATAATATTCAAGTGATATTTGGAACATCATTCCTAAATTTTTAGGACTGATCATCGTTAATTTTACTAGTTTAGTAATCAAAATTTGATCTTCATAAAGCATATTAAGAAATCAAAGATGTAATTTAAAAGTATAATGAGCAATAAAAGACGTCTTCCAAAATATAGTGACAATTAAAAACGCATTTCTTACATGGCAATTTACATAACGGTGTTTGAACACCACCTATGCATTTTGTTTGCCATTTCATCAATTTCATTATAGTTGTGAGGTAGATGCATGCTCGTGAGCAATGTCCTACATTTTGACAAATTTGGTGGTCAAAATTCGATATCTGAAACTTTAACGATCAGTCGAAGACACAAACGCAAATTAAATGATTATTGAGATAATTAACTCACAATTTATAACACGTTCAAAATTTGTTTAGCAAAACTCATTTGCTGTTTGATCCTCATTATTTTCAAAATATATTTTTATCTTCCCTATTTTTAATCACACATTCTTCCATAATTAATATTACATGAAAATTCAAAAAAAAAATAATTATTTTTTAGCTACACATTCTCCATAAAAAATAGTATTTCAAAATACATTTTTTCATAACGTCGGGCTCAAAACTTAAGCTCATAATTTTTCATATTTTTTAATCATACTTTCTTAAAAAACAATCAATTGTTACCCAATCCATTCTCAAAATATTTATGATTTTGTTATTTGTACGCTTTAGGACGACAACGTCAATGACACTGTGGTGTTTTGACGAAAAATAGTTGGATATAAAAATAACTTTTAGTTTATACTGTTCAACGACACAACGTCGTGATCTTCTGTAAACAAAATTGTCATCCATGTGTTGCGACAAGCATGATTCATCAGACTAATACCAAAATGAAATGATTAAAAGCTGTCCCGCAACGTGTCAAGCGAAGAGTAAAACTCACGCCAGTTTATTCCAGAAACTTCTAGTGATTCACGGCTCTCAACTCATGAATTAATTATCCAATTAACGCCACCCCCTTAGTTCGACACGTGTCCCCATGGACCGTGAATATCTGACGTGGCACTCAATCTAGGTAGCAAATGATACGCCCCAATTTTTTAATCCAGCACTCAAATTATTCTTTACAATATTACAAGATCACCCCTGTTTCCATCTGCTTCTGGAATTGCATTGCGTATATTAAAAAAAAAAAACAGATCAGAGTACGCAATTTTTGAGAAATTTGCTTCTTAGCTGTTAATCTGTGTGATTTTTTGTTGTTTAAAATTTGTTTTGTGGGGGAGATGAATGGTGATGAAGGAATAAAAGATTTGGAAGTTAATGGAAATAAAGAGAAAAAGTGTGAGGTGTTAATGTGGGGGTATCTTCCGGGAGTTTCGTCTCTGCAATCTTCGTTGACTTCACCGGTGAGTGTGAGGTTGCCGGAACAGGAGCTCGCCGGAGATTCATGGAAGGATGTTTGTGGTGGAGGCTGCGGGTTTGGTTTAGGTATTTCAGGTAATTCTTCGATTTCGCTGTTTTTATACTCGTTAAGACTGTGAGTGTCTATGTTGGGGTTGATTTGGATCTGTCATTGTCGGTTATATGGAATGGTATGATGATGTTTTTGAATTGTAATTTGGTGGAGTGTCAGGTGAAATAAGTCCGCCCTTTAGTCCAGTTTACTCAAATGATATTGTAATTGATCCCATAAAAGTTCTAGCCGGCCCTTACTCAGACACTAGTTAGTTTTTAGATAAGATGGGTGAATCCAAGCCTAACAGGTGGTATTAGAGTTAGGGTCACAGTTTCGAATCACAAATCACAAGAACGTCAAACTTGAGGGAAATTATAAAAAGTTTAGCTTGCCCTCGTCGGAAACTAATTGGTTTTAAAATGAGATGATTCAAATCGAATCCTAACAAGTGGTTCAATTATCTAAAAACCAATTTATGTCAAGTTAGCGCATGCTAGACCTTTTATGATATTCGATTATCATCATTTGAGTGAACCTACCCATGAGCTTATGAAATGTTTTGTTTCATCCTAACAATCCCTACCTCAACATGACGTTTTTGTGACTTGGACCCAAACTTTTTATGGTATTTGATCACCATAATTTTGGTGATTCAACCCATGGACTAAAGAGCGGTCTTGTTACATCTTCAACAATATAACACAAAGTGTATGAATCTGAAAATTTCTTCTAAATTCCTTTGTATTATTTTCTTCTTTCATTAGTCTGTTAATTAAGTTTCTGCCTTCCATTCTTTTAAAGTTAACATGGAGACAATAAAAAAGTCTTCTGGATTATTACTCTGGAAAACGGTATTATTAATGTTGTATGCAATGAAGAAGGTACCAATTTTTCAATGGTTATATTTCCTTGTTTTGAGTAGAAATTGGATTTTGATTTTTTCTATGCTATTATTTTAGAATGTGCATAGTTAGATTTCATTCATGTACTGGTATCTTTATTTATTGACGCATGATAGTGTACTACGGAAGTGGAAATCAATGCTTCGAAGTTGATGTTTATAGATTTTGAGTAGCGAAGTTCATTTTGTTGCGCAAACATTTGGGAGATAGATTAAAGGCAAAGAGGTTGAGTAAAGAAGGTAACAGTAATGAACTCTCTTCAAATCATATTGACCTCTAGACCCATCGAACTATCATGGCAAGCACTTTAAATGCCTCATTTGTTTACTTGTTTTTATTAGCTATAGATTCTGGTCTTGTTCCTTGGGTTCTTGTCCTTTATAGTCATGTTCTATGCTGCTATTGATTTAACAAACTCATATTTTTTACCTTTCCAGTTTTGTCCTAAGATTTGCGTCCTTACTGAATTAAGGTGTTTCTTTGGCTGATTTTCGACAGGACGATTAATTCTTTTGTATTAGTTCAAAAAGAAATGTTCTTATATCTTTTATTCTTGATGGTGACTCAAAAGCTATTGATAACTTGTTTTTACCTTGTGATAAGTGCAAAATGACTTTGGCGCAAACTTCTTCAGGAGGCTAATTTTGATTGCACTTCCTTGAATTAGGTAATCAGTGAACTCAAGATTGCAGAAAGCTCTGCATTGAAGAAAAATAAGTTTTGCGATGCCGGTGACATGTAGTATCCGTGCCTGTTCCCATGATTTTGTTTCTTAACCATAAGATGTCGTGAAGAGAGAAGAGCCTCTTTTAATCAATTTGAAAAAGTGCTACTAATATTAGCCTTCAGAATGTTTAAGATTTATAACTTGTATAATATGCAGTTATTGCAAGAAAATATCTGTATAGAAGTGACTAACGTAAACATCTATGACCTATTACTTTGTGTGAGTTTTTTCTCTCCCCTTTTTTGTTTTGAATTAGCATGTATATCAAGTGATTTACACGGTATTACTGGTGATAAGGATCGCAAGCCCCCTTGTTCGATATCCGCTTGCAGCCTAATGGAAGTCAAAGGATCGGGGGCTTGCTTGTTTGGTTCAATCACTAGGACCAATACCCACTGGTCTGGTTTATGTGCCCGTGAACAATTCCCTCACAAAATCTTATGAGAAGCAACCCTGTAGGCCCTGACTTAACCTGTCCCTAGACAACCTTCCCTTACCAGGCTGCTGGAATAGTTGCTAAATGTTTCACCGTGAAGCAAGCTTTTAGTGCACTTCTTGCCTTCACCCTTTTCATGAAATTGTGCATGTGTTGATGGGAAAAAATAAATCCCGCTTACATGTGAGGAGGCGTGTTGAGGAAAATATCTAAATGATGTTCATGTTGCCCTCTCTAACATTTTAAGCTTTTAGCTTGTGGTTCAACATATACTCCAGAATCATAATCACTGGAAAACAGAAATTCTGCTTGTATCCTGGAGCAGATTAGAGAGCTAATTCATGTGTGGTGGATTTAAGGTTACGCTGATGGCGGTGATCATGGTTGATGGGCTTGGAGGTTGATGTAGTTGTGATGGACCGATTTATCAAGCATCAACTATATGGTTTTGTCATTATTCTAACTGTGGAATCTTAGAAAATAAATTATCTTGAATGGTATATGCATTGATACATCTCACCTCCCATGATTTGAATCCTAGATTTTACCTAGGATGGTACTTTGCTCTATACTTTAGATGATATTATGTGAACACACAAACAGAATTTGGTATGACTTCTTACTCATTTCCTGAGCAGCCTCCGGAAAACTCATCACATGGGGTTCAGCTGATGATCAAGGTCAAAGCTATTTGACCTCAGGGAAGCATGAGGTAATGTAACAAATCTCTAGCTTTTAAAATAAAGTGCTGCAGTATCTTGAATTGATTTAGGACTTCTTTCATCACTTCACATATGAAGGAGACTCCAGAGCCATATCCACTTCCTACTAACGATCCAATTCTGAAAGCTTCTGCTGGTTGGGCACATTGTGTTTCTGTTACAGGTATTGCTACATAACTTTTTCTCTAAATTCTGTCATTCAAATTAGCTTTCAAGGCAGCCACAACAAATTATTACTTCTTTATAATTTTGTGATCGATTAAAACCAGAATTTAAATCTTGTTGAATCCTCTAGCGATCCTTCGTTGCTTAAGAAGCTTTGCATGGTGCATTAGCGCTTGGATTATATTGTCAAAAGAAACAGTTATCTTGACTTGAAAACATAATCGCTTGATGACTTGATTATTTCAGGTAAAGGTGAAGTGTACACATGGGGTTGGAAGGAGTGTGTTCCATCTGGAAAAGTTACTTGTAGTTGGACTGGCATGAAAACATTTGAAAAGAACAGGTCCGCAAAACAAAGTTCTACACTGACTGAGCAAGGTATCTTAGAAAGAGAATTCTTATGACTTCTACCTTCAGCTAGAAGTATGTGTACAAATACATCGGGAACGGGATGCTAACACCTGAAACTGTTTGTAATAGGGAGCCCTCAGTCTCAAGGTCCAAAATCTTCTGTCGGATCACTTTCTTGTTCAGATGATAGAAACGTTGAAGATGAAAGTATAAAGAGAAGAAAAGTATCAACTCGACAAGAATTTGAAATATCAATGCCTGCTGATGAAAGTCTTTCTGCGCCACCTTGTCTTGTAATGCTGGAACCACTGGTGAAAATTACATCTGTTGCTGCTGGTGGGCGACACACGTTGGCATTGTCAGGTAAATATAATCTTCCCTGTGTGCTGCTGTGCACCAAATTAACATTTTAGGCTAGCTGCTGCTGCTTTGTGGGTACACCTTAGAGTTTTGTAGGTCATATGTGGTATAAAGCTATGAAGATCTTTGAAAGATATCTTAAATATAAATCAAGATACCTGATGCATCATATTTTTACCGGATTTAGATGTAGGACAGGTATGGGGTTGGGGCTATGGAGGTGACGGGCAGCTAGGTTTGGGAACCCGGATAAAAACAGTGGCTTCTCCTCACCTCATACCGTGTATCGATCCATCTTCATGCAGCAAAGAAAAAACTGATGTGGCTCATCAAGGAAGTGTGAGTGCTGCAGCTGAGTCTCATAATTCTATAGGAAATTACGTAAAGGGCATATCTTGTGGAGGTAGGCACAGTGCAGTGATAACAGGTGAGCCATGAGGAATTGTTGTGTGATACTATTGCTTTTTGGCAATTCTAGCCCACTCCTTTTGTAAGGTCTTCCTTTTTTTGTATCAGATGCTGGTGTCCTGCTTACTTTTGGCTGGAGTTTATATGGACAGGTAACTTCCTTATTGAACTGTATTTCTTATCCTTAAAATAATTGCCTTCTCATATAGCTATAAAATTCATGCAGCGATATTTCTTTCTGTTGGAACGTGTTGTTCAAATAAAAAGAGATTTGAAATTTTAATGTCTCGAGTGAAAAGGGAAATTATAGTTGGGAGGATTTTGCGATAAAAGAACTTGCATAGTTTCATTAAACTGCATTTAGAAAAGATGCATGGCTTAATTTTCAACATCAATTGGATAAAGTGATCAAAATGGGAGCAACGGTTTGAGCGACCCTGACGGGCAAGAAAAATTCAAAATTTTCCGATGCAAAATTATTTGTAATCCCTGGTCTGAATATACACATCCTTTTATGGTGAAAATGTCCCTTCTTGAATTGTTTCCAAACAACTATAAAAGAGGGCTCATTTATGAGTTTGATATGTAAGAAAACATACATAAAACAGACTTGGTATCTAACTTCTTAAATTTCATCTTCTTCCTTTAAAAACTAAAATTTCTGAAGTATTTATCAATTGTCTCTAACCGAGAAGGGGGCAAATATCGTTTTTAGGTAAGCATATTCCATACGTGTTTGCAGCCTCCTTCATTAATCAAGTTTTCTTGTTCGAGTTCCATTCTTCCATTTGGTAAATTTCAACAATTTCTTTTTTATCTAATGGGTTTTGATTTAATATTTCCCACACATCTGACATGTAGCAAGACTCAAACTGGTATAATTTAAGGAATCCTTGAAGTAATAATTTTTAGAATCATATATTAAAATTTTGTAAAAAACTTATTGATTGTGTTGGAGGCAGTAATATTGGCTTGTGAACTTGGAAGTAGATGCAATCTGAAGCCACATGTTCAATTATTGAAATGATTTTGCCTAGCTGTACTGAAAATAAATAATAAAAAATCATAACATCATAAACTTTCAGAACTTGGAGGGGCATTTATGTCGCTCTATTTCTGATTGTTGGTGCAAAAATCGATTTGGTTTCGAGTGTGTGCAAATTTTTCTATGGATGCTGAGTTTCCTGATAATTGAAGTAAGATGAGAAACTGCAATTGCATGACATTATTTTTATGCAGTGTGGACAAGGGAATAGAGAAGACATGCTGAGACCAACTTGTGTATCTTCACTAATGGGGACTCGGATTGAAGCAGTTGCAGCTGGATTGTGGCATTCTATATGCATCTGCATGGATGGTCGTGTCTATGCTTTTGGTGGAAATCAGTTTGGGCAATTGGGTTTGGGAACAAATGCTGAACAATGCGAGGTATATATTCACTGCCTAATTCCTGGTATCATGGATCTGAACCTGATACGTATCCACTGTCTGTTCTTTTCTATAGAATTCATCAGAAACCACCAGTACGATGTACTATTCGTTTTAGGCAGTAGTGCTCTGCAACAAGGATCAGCTGGTCCCAAACTACTCAAAGTTATCCACTCTTTGATCAGTTGCAACTTCAACAGCCTTTCAAAGTGTTCGTTTCTAGAAATTGAATCCCTTCTCCTTGAAATTAGATTACATCTTGCAGTATATATCTAAATTGTTGAACCGTTTGGTTGATATTCTCTGCTTTATTCAAAATAAGTTACAGATTTTAAAGATGGTGATTAAAAAGCATAATTTGGTTTTCTACAGTTTATACCTAAGCTTCTGGATGCTTCAGTTCTGGAGAACAAGAATGCCAAAGTGGTGTCCTGTGGTGCTCGTCATAGTGTCATACTAACAGGTAACTTGCTATATCAGTTTGGATCCTATTTCGGGTTCCCAGCGACAATCTGAGGTGTACTTGAGCCAGATTGTCGGACAGAAGTTGTATTTTTATACTACAGTCTAGACAATAATTAAGTTTTAAAATAATTTTCTTATATTTGTTAAAGTTGGCAATTGGTAAGGTTGGAAGTCCCCCATTTCAAGAATAAGTAATTTTAACTAATGGAAAAGAAAAAGAGGAACTTGTCTTAGTATGTTTTAGATATAAAATTTACCTTGAAAGAAAAATCCCCCAGTCAAGAATACGTAACATTTTTACTTATAAAAAAGAAAAAAAAACATGTTTTAGATACAAAATTTACCTTAAAAAGCAACTTTAGCTTAGCCAAACATGCTAAACTGGGCTATGTTTAGAATAGAGAATATCTATCATAACTGGTTGTGGTTGTGTAGTGAACCCCAACTGGGTATTTCCCTTGATGGAAGGATAATGTTTTCTTCTCTGAATGTTAAGCAGATGATGGTAAAATATACAGCTGGGGATGGAATAAGTATGGTCAGGTATGTATGATCCACGATGCATAAAGCATTCATTTCTAAGTCTCTACTTTATAATTTAATGTATTTCTTTGCTTCCTCTTCCAGCTCGGTTTAGGAGATACAATGGATAGAAATATCCCTTCGCAAGTTACATTCGACAACTTCGTCCCCAAGAATATTGCTTGTGGCTGGTGGCATACATTATCGCTATGTGAGACAGTCTCCTGAGTTACCAAACATCGTATATGTTTATGGTGGTTGTATGTTTGACCCATGGCTGCACTCATCCTGTTTTGTATTTATGAATGCAGCTAATTATCATCGGAGCATGTTTCGTATGTAGTATGGAATGAAATCGAAGTATGATTAGACATTCTTCCTTAAAACTGTATGTAATGTTTCAATTTGTCAAGTAATCCATTGTTGTTTCGAGATGATTTGGCTTTTTTAATTGTGTGTGTAATTTAGAGAGTGTGGATTCGTGAAGTCTGAAAAAAACATAACTTCTATGGTTTTTTGGGCCCACGATTATGGCTTTTATGGGGTGTTCAGCTGTCCCAAGCAAATCGTTAGCATTCAAATAACCCAATTAATCAATGCTCACAGCATATGGATTATTCTAATAACATTTAAAAACTTCAGAATGAATATGTCGTATTATATCATTAAAGATGTTACGCTAGTTAGCTAGACAAAGCAAGAGGTTACGTAAGGTTTACACTCACTTCGCACCTCATGTGGGCGCTTTGTTTGACGTAGTAGCATCAGGGCCGACCCGAGAATTTTGAGGTTTTAGGCAACTAATTATTATGAGATCATTAGATAATTTTTTTTTTTTTTTTTCACAAAATCGGTACTACTTTAAAAATGGATACAGAGGATGTTCAACATATTTTTTTATGAAAGGACTAGTACTTAAAAATGGATACAAAGGGTGTTATTTTGCTCAAAAGGCATAAGGTAAAAATACGGATTGAAAAACTTCTTTATGGAAATTTATTCACCACAGTTAGTTTGCCGAAAGTTTAACTTTGTAGATTCTCAATCCAATTTGTTTTAAGAAAACTTTTTCCCTGGGTTGGGAACTGGTAGCAAGAATTTTTTACTCACATAAATAGTCATGAATATTTTAGTTCAAGAGGATCTTCAAGAGTCAAATTATTGTTGGAAATTGGTTTAAAACATAAGAAAAATTGGTTAAGAATCGAAAATCAAGCATTTGAAGTGTGATTTCATGTCAACCTCGACCAAAACGTAACCCGTTTATTTGTTCTTTGTAGCTTCGAAATGGGGGGCTCGTGGGCGAAGCCTCCGAAATAACGGGGTATAACTAAGTGTCTCAAAATTAATTTCGGATGAATGAGAAATTGTGGTCCAAAATTGGAAGGAAAAAGTGGAAAATCGGATGACACAGTTGCTCGAGCGACAGTATCGTTCGCTCAAGCGATGTAGCGAACCGACAGCGGTCGAAAATCTGAAAACGCGCGACTGTTATGTTTTGACTCGCACTAGTTCATCCACAACCCTTCAACATCTATAAATAAGACCCTATGGATGCCTCAATCTTCACACCAATGATATGCAATCATATGGCATTCATTTTCTCTCATTTCTCAACCAAAATCTTGCATTCTTGTTACATAAATTCTGATTTTCTTCATACCGGAGTTCGTAAATCAAGTTCTGGTTCGCCGTTTCTTGTGTATTGTAGTGCCACTCACACAAGAATATAGTCGTTATATCTTGGGAGTTGATTACCATAAACAGTAGGCACCGTTGTGGGACAAATTCGACTTAAAGACAAAGTGTTCAACACTTGCCTCGACTTTGATATTATTACTGCTATACTGCACATTTTTTTAGAATTTATTTGGAGTCCATTTCCTACTGTTACTTTGCCGAAATTTGAAGTATTTCCCGGCTTTATTTGTCACTTTATACACGAAATTATCCAACAATTATACTGGTAAAAAAGGGTTATATAATCACAGTTCGAATAGTACCAGCCAGCTTTAAATTTTCCCTATCAAATACATTTGGTGTCTAAGTTCTCTGCACAGAGAAATTTGTTTGAGGAAAATAAATTGAAAACCAAATTCAGTTCAGTTCATTAATTTATTTTTTCCGTACATTATGTATTACTGGATTTCCTATATTCTGGGGAACAAGGGTAAGAAAATAGACTCGTAGTTTGGCAATGTAGCAGCTACCAATTGTCGCAATGCCTTCATCACTCATCAATTGGCTGTGCTAAACAAAATCCGACCGCACCCCACACCATGATACATAATATCAACATTCACAAACTTGGTAGTTCACAAGTTTAAACGTGAAATCAACCACAACAGGAAAGAGCAAGCATTTGTGGATCTATGTATAGTGTGGAGATTCATAATGTTTTTTGTTCAATTTTTTCTTAACACGTCGGTTTTGTGAATAAAGTCAAATCTAGGTAAACCAACACAAATCTGCTTTTATCTTTTCTACACTAGCATCAAACTAGAGGAATCCAAATAGGGGCCCCAAATTAGACAGGTTAGAATTAGAGGAATCCAAAGTTAGACCGTTAGAATTAGACACCGAATTAGAATTTCCTAAAATTTGATGTTATCTTTTCTAGAACAAATAGCATCCAAATAGAGGCCTCGAATTAGAGTAATCCACAAATTATTGCTAATAAGAGTGACTCTCTAATGAATGAACAATGAAGAAAAATACAATCTTGAAAACAATATACGAGATGAGAGACAAAATTAAGGGACACAGACCAATTACTTGTAATTTCTTCTACGAATTTGCTTCTTCTACAAACACTTGCACGAACCAATCACTTGTAATTCTTCTGCAAAATCAGGTTCTCACCGTCTCTTTATACCTAGATAAAACGAGATTATTTTGAGAAATTAGGTGTATTTTCGATGGGTCCTGGGGCCAATTTTGGACCATATTTTTTTTTGGCGGCTGCCTAGTCAGCCTTGGCCCAAGGACAACCCTAAGTAGCATCTCATCCAAAGTGGCTCTTTCTAAGGAGAGGCAACAAATCTTTTTTTTTTTTTATTATTATTATAACCTTGGATGTCCGAGCAAGCTTGCGTGCACCTCGACTAATCCCACGGGCCATGAAGTTAACGACCGGGTAAACTTTCAATGACCTTGAGGGGACTCGAACTGGTGACCATTAGGGAGCAAACCTAATGCCTGACCAACTGAGCTACCCTTCAGGGTTGAGGCAACAAATCTTCTTGTAGTGTATTTTCGAGGTGATTGGATACTTCTGTGAAGGGCATATTTTACTGGCATCACCTCGGTCAAAAGATATTTCATAAGATATACTTTGGTTTTCAGATTTGGTAGACTGCAACATGCTTTTATGCATAGATGGGTTACTTTTCTGCATATGATTAGGCAACGATCATAGACCCATGACAACTAGGATTGACACTTTTGAACTTGATTAATGAATTGTTAAGATGATGTCGAGTATCTAATGTAATCACTTCTTTTTTTGGTATAAAATCTCACATTTAGTATCTTCCAAAAGGTTAAAAAAATACTGCATATTGCTCTTGGTAATATTCTTCAATTGACACATTTTTGTCCATTGTTTCTCTCCAACAATCAAATACTTTTTTCAGTGTTTAACTTGAGCATTAGAGTGTCGCCACCGTTGCACCGCGCTGGGGCTACGACATGAGCAATCAACGTGGTTTTCAAATGTACAGGGTAGAAAATAGAAGAGTTGGATATGTTGGTTACGTAGTCTCATTAAATTTCAAGGTCAACAAAAGATATGACTTAGAAAAGAAGAAAGGTACGAAGCTTCTGATAAATATATATTGTTCAAAATTAGGTTAGTGGGCCTCTAGTTGGGCCAATTGCAAGAATGAATTGGAGAAATGGAATCAAAGTAGTATACATGAATTGTATACCTATGTGTACGCATGGGTTTATTTCCATGCATACGCATGACCCATGCAGCAGAAAACAAAAGCAAAAATGCTTCCACCATGCGTACGCATGAGGTTATAAAGTTCTGGTTTTCTTTTTGCTGTTTTTCATGAAAATACTCAATTTTTAAACACAACAAATCAATAATTAAAATCATATTACAGTGCTTTTCAATCCAATTCATTTACATATTTAAACATACAAAGTGTTCTTCAAGTTTTGGAAGATAAATACAAGTGTTTAAGTATTTTCTTCTTCAAGACTTGATTAATCATACAAACCATTTGACAAGAGTCCCTTTAAGCATCGATTAAATTCTAGAGGGGACAAATATTGTTTGAGGATAACGATCTCGTGTTTGAGCTTTTCTACCATATTTTCCGTTCTTGATTCTTTCTTTTTTGTTGTCTTCTCCATTCCCTTGAAAGATAATATTCCAGTAATCTCAAATGATATTCTACAATGGAGAATGAAACTACCATAACGATACTCAAGTTGATGAATCAAGATTGAAGACCTCATTCGTTTTGACCATTTTGATGGGACAAATTTTACAAGGCGGCAATACAAGTTATAGTTTCTTCTAACGATATTGAAGATCTTCTACATTCTTGATCCCGAATTAGCATCACTTGTGGAGCCAACTGATGAAGATACTGAAGTTGTAAGGACGAAAAGATAAAAACGTCAAGAGGATAAACACATATGTCGTGGTCATATTCTCAATGCGTTATCCGACCGGCTATATGATCTTTACACTAACACATCTTCGGCAAAATACATTTGGGATGGTCGGAAAACAAATATAAAGTCGAAGAAGAAGGTACAAAGAAATTTCTTATATCAAGAGATTTTGATTTTCAATTCCTTGAAAATATTCCCCTTATTCCCCAAGTGTATGAATTGCAAGTTCTTGTCAACAAGTTGAAAGCCGTCAAAATTGAAACTCCAGAATCTTTCCAAGTAAGAGCAATCATTGTGAAACTCCCAAGAACTTGGAAAGGATATCGGAGAAAATCATGTATAGTTTCAAAGATTACTTTTTGGAACAAGTGCAGAAATATCTTCGAATTGAGGAAGAGTCAAGAACAAGAGATAAAAATGACAATTCTTATAAATGTATTTCAAAGGCCAATGTTGTGAAGAAGACCGAACCTTCAAATAAATCCAACAAGAGAAAATCTTTTAAGAATTTTGACCAGGTTTAAGAAAAAATCCAAGGAAGGTTGCTTTGTATGTGGAAAACTTAGATATTATACAAAAGAATGTCGACACCGAAAACAAACAACTTCGAAAGAAAAGTGAACTCTATCAAAGAAGATAACATTGTGGCTACCATGAGTGAGATCAATGTTATCAATGGAAAGGTTACCGGTTGGTGGTATGATACGTGTACAACTGTACATGTGTCATATGATAAATTTTTATTCAAGACTTATTATGAAATGGATGGAGATCAAGAGAAATAGGTAATGAATGTTACTCCAAAGTGATTGAAAATGGAATGTAGAGATTATCTTCACTTCAGGAAAGATCGTTACCTTAAAAAATGTACTACATGTTCCTAATATGAATATAAACTTAGTGATAATCTTTTAGAAAAATCGGCCATAAAAAGTGTTTATGAGTCTGGTAAACCTATACCATCCCTAAATGGAAAATTTGTTTATAGAGTTTTTAATCATGGTTTCTGTGGAAGATTCATATTCCTACTCCAATACCAGCACTAGTAGTCACTTCTCCAAACACACCCAAAGTTCGGACTTTTGGCAAAGATGAGCCTTTTCCACGGACATTGAGAATATTTCACCATAAGACCTACAACCTATTGTAAATTTAAGTATTGACGGGTTTTAGTTTTCTTTAATTGTAATGAAAAGGTAAGCAGCAGCTAAATTAAAAGGATTAATAGCAAAAAAACCTCCCTAGAAATGTTTTCATTTGCAATATATCACATACCTATTGAAAACCGCAAAAAACCTCTCTATTCGAAACATTTTGTGCAGAAAACCCCTTATCATCAATATTCGTTATATTTGCCGTTAAAAACAGTAAATAGTGTCAAAACTAAAAAGGAAAAAAATTATAATTTCAGTACCCTAATTTTTATTTTTTTTACAAATTAAATCCAAATGTTTTATATGTGTCACCCACAATTCTAAATTTTTAAAACTTCATTTTTCACTCTACTCCATTCTACCTCCACATCATCTTCTTCCCCAAAAATAATTTTTTTTTTATTTTTCACATAAAAATCAATTAATTTAAAATAATTAAATCAAAGATAAAAAATAAAAAATAAAATTTCTTACCCCACACTACCCCCACCCCTAAGAACCAGTTGCAATTCCTAATCCAACAACCATAAGACCATCCATTTCATCTTCAAGAATTAAAAAAAAAAAAATCATCAAAATCGAAAAGGGAAAAACCCTCATTAAATTCCCCACGAAATCCGGTTCCAAAATCCCCAAGTTTGCTTTTTGATGTTAAACAATCAAAAGAAAACAAAGAAGAAAAAAAAAAAAGAGGAGGCTAAGGGTTCATTGATTCTTCATTATGCAACTGAAATACAAAAAGATAATTTAATATAGATACAAAGAGACTATATATAGACTAAATAAAGGAAATTGAAAAGACTATTCTATCCTTAATAAACAATAAAATAAAATAATTCTATTTCTTAATATCTCCCCTCAAACTCACGATGCGGCATCTACAAGTATCGGGAGTTTGCCAACTAGAAAATAAAAACGGAAAATAGAATGCGATTTAGTAAAGAAATCAGCAAGTTGCAAAGAAGAAGAAACAAATGGCAAAGTAATTGTGTCATACTTGAGATGATGACGAATAAGGTGACAATTGATCTTAATGTGCTTAGTTCGTTCA
>CAIGRP010088283.1:0-17411 GCA_903798385.1 Fraxinus cuspidata
GGTATTGAGGTGGCTAGAAACTCTTCAGGCTTGTTTTTATGCCAAAGGAAATATGCTCTTGATATTATTTCGGAGGCTGGATTATTGGGCTCAAAGCCGGTTTCATTCCCGATCGAACAGAATCATCAGTTGGCGCGTGCCACGGGGTCTTATCTTTCGGATCCTGAGCCCTATAGACAATTGCTTGGGCGTCTTATTTATTTGGCGGTTACCCGCCCTGACTTGGCATCCTCGGTTCATGTTCTGTCACAATTCATGCACGAACCGAGACAGGAACATTGGAATGCTGCATTACGAGTTGTTCGCTATTTAAAGCAAGCTCCGGGTCAAGGCATTTTATTGCGCTCAGACAGTGAGTTGTCTTTGACAGGTTGGTGTGACTCGGATTGGGCAACATGTCCTCTTACCAGGCGGTCTCTCACTGGTTGGTTTGTGTTTTTGGGGCATTTGCCAATTTCATAAAAAATTAAGAAGCAACATACAGTAGCTCGTTCTTTAGCCGAGGCCGAATATCGTTCTATGGCTTCCATTACTTGTGAATTAAAATGGTTGAAGGGTCTACTTTTGAGTTTGGGAGTTTATCATTCAAAGGCGATTCCTCTTTTCTTGTGATAGTCAGTCTGCGTTGCATATAGCGCAGAATCCGGTATTTCATGAATGCACGAAACATATTGAAGTTGACTGTCATTTCGTGCGAGATGCAATCCGGGAAGGCCTTATTGCTCCTTCCTATGTACCGACGACGGTTCAATTGGCAGACATTTTTTTACCAAGGCTTTGGGAAAGAAGCAATTTGATTTTCTTCTTAACAAGTTGGGCATTTTAGACTTACATGCTCCAACTTGAGGGGGGGGGGGGTGTTAAGATATCGTTTGTGATATCTTTTCATATCATCTGTGATATATTTTCCTTGATTCCATTCTTTGTTATAGGGAACTATTTCCTAAAATATGTTGTCTATTTTCCAAACTCTTGCCGTGTTTCATGGGGCAATTTTAGGCAACTATTATTTTTCCTCTTGTATTTATATTACGTTGAATCAATGAGAAAGGGGAACCAACCTAAATTTATCACGTATCAAACCAGTCTTAACTATATGTATGAATTATTTTTAACTTGCTTGAGCCCCCATTTTTAGCCAAAAAACGCATTTTTAAATAGTGATTTGATGAAAAATGTGTAATTAGAAAATAAGAAAAAGTTTTGAATTTACGCATAATATTATTGTTGACACATAAAAATGAGGTCTAAATTAAATGACCCATAGGATGGGCCCTAACGAAACCATGTAAAGCCCCAAGACAGTACCCAAGACGGAATCCTATAGCGGGGGCCCATCATCGCCCAAGTCGGTAAGACGCCCAAGGTCTGAGCAAGCATCATTACCCATGAATGCAAAACGCCCAAGATCCAAGCAAGTATAGCGTCTTTATTATTATTATTATTTAAAGCAACGGTTATTGAAACGGTTCATTCCACAATCCAAAGACCTCAATTAGGAACGGTTAAACATCAGAAATAATAGCAGCGGTTAAGGATGAGTTTTTGGCAAATCATCCATCATGGAAGAAGTTGGTGGTTACGGACGATAAACATCAGTTATTAACAAGTCATCTATCATGGAGAAAGTGGGTGGTTACTGGGTGATAATCGGCTTTTCAACAGTTTCTCAAATAACATTATAAGGAAAAATCGTCAAATGAGTATAAAAGGGAAAAGAGAATATAGAAGATAAGAGATCAAATTCAACTCTCAAACAGAGAATTATGTAAATTTGTTCATTATTTTTTTTATCGCCAATTCCCCTTGGAGGCATTTCGCTTCTTATAAACTGTGATCTTCACAAATAAAGCACACCTCATTGGGACTTTGTCTCAAGAGGTTGTTGTTCTTTACACAATCGTCTGAGCCTTCTTCTAATTGTTAGCGAGTNTGCTTTTGTGCCCCTTGGAGGCATTTCGCTTCTTGTAAACCGTGATCTTCGCAAATAAAGCACCCATCGTTGGGACTTTGTCTCGAGAGGTTGTTGTTCCTTACACAATCGTCTGAACATTCTTCTAATTATTAGCAAGGTCCGATTTTCAGCGCGAAATAATTATTTTATTGAAAAATGTGTAGTTAAAAATAAGAGAGAGAAAAATATATTTTTAAAATAACTAGAATAAACAAAGGCTCAACATATAGACATCCGGCGCGTGGAAGGACTCAGTGCAACTTGGAATTAACAAATCCCGAGAATAATGTTGCACGACTCGCAAGGCTTCTATAGAGTTGGCTCCTAACGAGAAAATATAAACCCTAACAAATTTTTAAGGGAACTCCATAAAAGTACTTTCATTATATGTAACAAGAAATAAGCATTTCAATCATAAAATTAAAAACCATGCTGCACGTACAATCTAATTTGACGATATTTATAACACACACTTGACAACATCACATTCATCAATTTTAAAAACTATTTTTTAAATCAATGACTCGAATTTTGATTACACTAACATTGACAACCATTATTATCAAATGTGATTGTACAAACGGCATAATTGTAAAAATAAAAGGGTTTTGTTGGTTGTACACTGTCACATGGTTCAAAATAAAAATAAAAAACTTCAAACCCAAGAATGGGCTTATAAGTAACGTAGTATAGAAAGGGTCCAAGCAGAGCTAAGCAAGTAATTTCAAGAATTCTGGAATGTAAGGATGTAAAGCTGAGATACTTGAAAAGAACAATCAGTTGCTCAGTCGAACCTCTAGGATTTCAGTAAACAATGTCAAAACACGGCTACACAAATTCCCATCGGCCCAAAATAAAATTTTTATTTCTCAATTTAGAATGGTGATCAAAAAAATTGGAGATAATTTTCTCTTCACCGGATACAATGAGATCGGTTTCTTCTTCTAAAAAAACTTGTCTATTCTCCAAGATTTGTTAGAATGGGGAGGCTTGAAGTTTTCCAGCTGTAGATTAGAGCTGGAACGGATCTCACTCAGTGCAGAATCACCTTTTTCGGATTTGATTATCTCCAAGATAGTACCGAGGACTTCTGCTGCAAGCCCTATTTCAACAAGACGACCATGCTCTTCGCCGCCTTCATATATCAACCGTCCAATTTCAGAAAACGGAACGATGTCCTCTAATATGACTCTGGCAAAGATACGGCCAAGAAACTCTGCTGCTCTAGGGGCATCATTGACAGCATCTTCCAACCCAGCAAGAACAGATTCAAACCTGTTGAGGGAAATATAGACAAAAACAAGTCAAGAAGAGTGTCGAAACGAATACAAATATATGTACTAAGTAGCACAAACTGGAGAAAGCATACCCTTTGACGAACTGATCATGACTTAACACGGCATCTCGAGGTTTTGCAAGATTAATAAGAAGCTTTGTCAAGAGATCTCTCTCCATTTCCTTCCTTTCAAATGAATCCGCAATCCAGATGGAGATCATTGATGGATAAAAGCTGGGGGCTTTCAATTCCTTGATACACAAAGCAACCTCGTTCACATCATTTGCGCTGAAAACATAAATATTCAATATAAATATCAACGCCGAATAAATAGAGGTTCATGGTAAAAAGAAACTCTGAAAAACAAGGGAATGGTATGATCTACGTTAACCATATCAAAATAACTGAATCAATCAAAATAAACAAGTATCAGATAGAATTTTCATCATCCTTACCTTCACCTAATTCAGTTCTGTGGAAAGCCACAACGAAGCCAAAAGTAATGAAGAGAAAAGAGCAATATATTATTTTCAGTGTAATAGACCCATAATATCATTAGAAGGGAAATAAAGTACAATCAAGCAGTAGAAATTGAAAATCAAGACCTATCTAAAAATATCGACCTGTGAGCTATACAAGGAAAAATGGAATCACTGGGACCAAAACATTGGAAAGAACGAAACGTATAATCTTGGCCCCCTCAAAGACACAAAACATGTTAAATATATTAATAGACCATAAAGTGTGAAAACAAGTACAAAATTTGTTAGCTTAGTTCCATATTGACAAGAATTCCATTTTTATTCTTATGTTGTCAATTAGTTTCTTGAGCAAAATTCTCCGATATCTAGAACTACCAGAACCTTTGGCAAAATCTCACTTAAAGCCAAAACCAAAGGAAAACCTCCCCAAAACAGGGAAAAATTATGAAGTTAATAAATAACACAAAATACCCCCAAAAAGTTAGCAACCATGAAAACGAGTGTTTCAACCAAGTCAACAAGCCAACAAGCCACATAGAGCCAAATACAGAACGAAAAAAAAAAGGCCTCCCTCCCTAAACTGGGGAAAATAGTGAAGATGATAAATACAATTAGATAGAGTAACCCAAAATAGCCACCAAATAGTTAATCATAAGTATACAACCAGGTCAGTCGAGCCACATACGAGAAAGAAGTCCAAACTAAAATCTCCCACAAATGTTCTGAATGGCAAACAGTTACCCGATATTAAAGTTTAAAAGTGCAAGGCAACTAAAACCATGATAAAACTTGGAAAAGAAAATAAATAAATGAAACAGATTCTATTTATTAGGTAGTTGATTTCAACAACTATATGCACATAACATTTCATTTCACTTTTATGATCTGATTATTCATACGAGAAACACTCCATTCCAGACACCAAATTTTGTATTTCACCACTCCTTCCAGGCTCCCACATTTCAATAGTATTTTTCCACTGCACATCTCAGGAAAAGGCTATCAACCTCACAACATTTGACCATAACTACACAGTTAAAATCAGAAGTCTGCTGCAGTCTTGACACCTATATAAATACAAAACTGCAACACGTGTGAGCATAGAAATGTCAGGCCAATCAATCCAGCTTCAGAAATAGAAGGCATCCATTCCAAGAGGACATGAAAAGGATATTACCAAAAAGTGGATAGCAGCACGGTGAGAAGACCAAATCTCACATTTCCATGACAGAGAGAGTGAGAGCACCAAAAACACTAAATAGCCTTACAAAGATTTGTTATTTACTGTTAACCACAATAAGGGCATAATTCCAAATTTAGCAGTTTAAAGCAATACCTAAATGGCCTTGCAAAGATTTGCATTTTCTCTTAATGACGATACAGGCATAAATCCCACTTTAGCAGTTCTAACTTCTAAGGTAATATTTCCTCTATCCACTAAATTTAATTTCCCTATTTGAATTGGCATAGAGCTTCCAGTGAAGTTGATAAAGTGACATTTAGTGTAACTTTTGGTTTTTTTGACATAAAAATGGGGCCAGAATCTTAGCGAGTCAGACCACGTATTTCAAGGAAGATTACTTCAAAAAGGAAATTGTCGATTTTAAGAAAGTGAGTATTACTTCAGGACAACCTAAAAAGGAAGTGATTTGATCAAAGCTGGATGGAAAGAGTACAGGTACTCCCTCTGACAACGATTAAATGACTTGGTTTGACTTTATCAGTGAAACAGAATGCATTTTAGAATATATTTCCGTACCGTGTAATTTTATAGCTAATATAAAAAATTTCAATAGCTGCATGTGGTAGGAATTTTCTCAAAATGGTGTAGAAAAAAATGCCCCAGAAAAACACTACAAAATTGAATCAAGTCATCCAACTGTGAGCAGTGGATCGCAGTTAGCCGTTTTACCATGGTGCAGGAACATTTGATAAAGGAATTTGTGAAACTGAAATTGGAAGTCATCACACTGCCGACTCAGACTACAACGAGAATAAAAGCATTTATGATTTAACCTACTCTTCGGGATCAAATCAATGAAGGATTAGATAAGGATCCATTTTTGCAGAAGATTAAGGTTGAGGATGGTTCAAACAAACGTATAAGATTTGAAGTATCTGCAAATAAATCGCTGACTTTTAAAAGAAGATTGTGCATGTCTACGGATGAGAAAATGAGGAACGAGATATTGAAAGAGCGTGTAGCATTGCCCAGTAGCTACACATCCAGGCAATGCGAAAATGTATCGA
Organism: Fraxinus cuspidata; assembly: GCA_903798385.1. NCBI lineage: Eukaryota > Viridiplantae > Streptophyta > Magnoliopsida > Lamiales > Oleaceae > Fraxinus > Fraxinus cuspidata. The sequence continues at coordinate 5,963 of CAIGRP010088283.1, forward strand.
GATCTCTGATATACATTTTGGAGGCTGAGATACATATTGGAGGAGAAACATGAATAGAGGAATTGATCTATCCATGGAGAAATGTATTGTCAGTCAGCAAGTTAAAGCAGAACATCAAAGGCCATCAGGACTACTTTCAGAATAGAAATGGGAACACATAACGATGGACTTTGTGGTAGGCTTTCCGAGATCGGTAAGATGTCACTGCTATTNTTAGGACTGCTGAAACCGTTGGATATCCCAGCATGGAAATGGGAACACATAACGATGGACTTTGTGGTAGGCTTTCCGAGATCGGTAAGATGTCACTGCTATTTGGGTAGTGGCTGATCATTTGAAGAAGTTGGCACATTTTCTGCCAATCAAAGTAAATTTCAATATGGAGCAACTCGCACAATTATATATCATCAAAATTTTGAAGAAGCTTTTAGGCAACCATAACTGAAGTTTAGTACTGCTTATCATCTACAGACGGATGGACAATCAAAAAGAACAATTCAAATTCTTGAAGATATGTTGCGGGCATTTGTTTTGGATCTTGTCGGTAGTTGGGAGACACATCTACGGTTGGTGGAATTTGCTTACAACAATAGCTTTCAGGCCACTATAGACATGGCTCCCTATGAAGATCTTTATGATAGGAAGTGTATATCCGGGACGAGGTTGGAGAGAATAGAATTTTGGGTCCTAAAATCATTGAACGAAAAGTTGAGACGGTTGAAAAAATTAGAGCCAGAATAAAGACGGCACATGGCTGATGAAAAAGTTATGCCGAAGGTAGAAGAAAGGATTTGAAATTTGAAATGGGTGATAGTTTTTCTGAAAGTAACGCTAACAAATGGTGCATTGAGATTTGGTAAAAGGGAAAGTTGAAACCATGATTTATTGGACCTTTCAAAATTCTTGAAAGGATTGGTGTCGTTGCTTACCGACTTGCCTTACCACCTGAACTCCCAGCAATGCATAACTGTTCCATGTTTCGATGCTCATAAAATATATTCATAATCCTAATCATGTGGTGAACTATTAGTCATTAGAAGTACAAAAAAACTTGTCATATGAAGAAGTTTCGATGATGATTTTAGATAAAAAAGTGCACCAACTAAGAAATAGAAAGGTTTCCTTGATCAAGCTACAATGGCGAAATCATGCACCTGACGAGTCAACTTGGGAGAAGGAAAAGAAGCTCAAAACTAAATATCCAGAACTCATCGATTGATCGTGGTAAATCTTCAAGGATGAAAATATTTTAAGGAGAGAAGATTGTAAAGCCTCGATAATTTCATGGAATTAAATTATTTGTTTTTTTACATGCTATATTGTTATATTTTTGGAAGTTAAAGGATTAAGGTGAAAAATGTTTTAAATTCTTAGATTTTGGGTTAAATAATTAGATTTTGATTGAATGGGTCTTATATATCAATTTTGGACTCGTTGGATAACTCGTAATTAATCATGCATTTTAATCTCGAGAAAAAGTTAATTCAGATAAGCGAAACCCAAAGTTATTGAACTTGAAAGACTTTACCTTGAAATTTTAATGTATTAGGTTTAATTATTAATTAAAAATTCCCATGGGCTGCCACATTCTGCATTCTTTGTATTGAGGAAATATTTTTAAAAAATTATTATATTATTTTTTTGTTGTGATTTGGTATAAAGTAGCCACGTGCAGGTGTAGGTATGGAGAGAGAAGTGGTTTTGATTTGAGATATATTTTTGGGATAGAGGCGTGTGAGGAAGATATAATGGGTTTGTTGGTAGTGGCCACGTGCCACTATAGGGATAAAATACAGTCATGTATTTATGGGACTCAATAAATTAATCCGGCGTAACATGATTAAAAGTTTTATTTCTAGCCTTATCTTTAGTTTTATCATCTATGAATTTTTATTTAGGAAGTAGAGACATGATTTATTTATTATAAAATTCCCATTTGTGTTATTTTATATTGGTGAAACCAAAATTTTATTTATGGTCAATTATGTGAAATAAATTGATTTTATATCAGTTCGAATTCAGTCTCTGAATTGCCTTACCGGAAGTAATAGCATGCACGGATTATGTGAAATTATGATTTTTGGGCTTTGTGCATACCCTCGCAGCTTTTCATGCTTTGGGAAAATGAATATTTATATAGGAAATTTATTCTTTTCAATTATTTCTAGGATTTTGCTTATGCCACTACCAAATATGAATAATGCGCGTCCATTTTATAAAAAGGGAATTTCTTGATAAGTGAGAGGTCAAATTGAATGGAAGATCTTTTAAATCTTCTTATAATTTAATATACTAAACTTTTAAAATTGTCTATTATCATTTATTATAAGCCATTAACTGTTTAATGTTAATTTTATGTAGCGATTTAATTTATTAAATTTTGGGTCGTAACACAGATTATATCTCAGTGTTTCCGCAACCTACAAATCCTCTTCGTTTGTCTTTCCTACTCATTTATTATATTTATAAATTATGTGGCATGCACATGGCGGAAGGGGTCCCACATTAGCATAATGAATATTGATGATGTCAATTAAATTGGGCCAAATCAAATTAAACAACCTATTATTGGACTTTGGACTATTTCCAGCCCTTTATACCCCGATAAATCCATTTACATTAGAGGTATTTCTATCTAAATACCTAGCAAAATCCCCTCAAGCTTATTCCCCTTGCACTCATTATATCCCATTCAAGTAGTTGACTTCACCTTCCGAATGCAAATGGTCCCGAACTTTTTTTGGGACAGTGGCCGAGATCTATTGGCCACTTGATCGGCCGGATTTTGATGTCAATATATTGGCATCGTCTCGTGAAAACGATATGTTGACCATGTATAACCACATTTTCAAAAAGCTAACAAGATCTAAATTTTCTCACAAAAAGGTTAGAAACCGGCCATGAAAATGGTTACTCAAACGTAGTTTTGAAAAATACCTTTCCAACGAAAGGTTGACGAAAACAAACATGGAAATGCTCAACAGAAGCTAAAATATTTCGATGCCAGCAAAAAAAGAAAAATTTCAGACTACTTTGCGTTCTCGGTTGTTCATCAAAACAGAGAAGCAGAAAGAAAAAGGAAGAAGAGCCACAAAGATCAAACTACCTTGCATAACGGTAGCAAGGAGCTGGATTTGGGCAATATCAACGGAGGAAAAGGCGCACACCAAAGTATTTGGCGAAATGTCTCAAACCGATTTTTTTCTCATTCCAAACAAGATTGGCCACGTGCACCATCCTCCACAAGCAAAGACCACCACGGTCTCCGGTAGCAATAAAACACCAACTACACCCAAGTTTCGAACCTCAATGGTTCTTTCTTGGACGAGGATCAACATAATTTAGTTACTCCGCTAATTGCTATTGCTATTACTGTTGCGAAGCAGCCTTTGCAATGCCTAATGTCTTTAGTTGGTCCTCCTACGCAACCGTAGGTCCTTGTGTAATTGTTGGTACTCTTTCGTTGAACTCCAATCGTGATAAAGACAACTATGCTGCCAAGACTTTTTGAAAATACTTTGCAGGTTCATGTGAAGGCGTAGTGATGGTCTACTTGGAATCTATGATGGGAAAATAAGCTCAATGGGTGTTGGCCTAAGACTAGTAGCCTAAATGTTCTAATTGTTATTAAATATGAAATGGTCCAAAGGCCAATCAAATGTGGGCCAAGTAGTTGGTGCCTTACGTTCTTTTTATCACAAGCTACTGGAGGGCTAATTCGCAATTGGGCTAGAATTAGGATGGTTCTTTACTTAGCTGCGGCTATCCATGGTTGGGACATAATGGGCATTTATCTTTGCAAAACAAGTTCTTTGACCCCTCAAACAACGCTTTTGCCGTCAGTTAGCGGACAATTATTATTGGATCAAAACACTACTTTCCTTTTTGGGCTTATACTTAGCAAATCAAGGCCTTTGAAACTATTGGTTATGGATCCCAAGTACTTCTCTTGATGAACACCGTATCGACTATCTTCGGCCCTCTAGTTCGAAATTCTTTCACAACACCTGGAGAGGCACTAGTGGTGTGTTCTTGTGAATTGAAAAATGCATCGAGAACTTGTGAAACGGTTGGAGAAATGTATCGCACACCGCCCATTTGTTGAAATATCTAGGCAGAATTTAGCCTCCGGTAATTGCCATTGAGGTAGCTCCAATGCAATCTTGTGGTGGCTTTACTAAGGGTTTAATAATCTAGGCTATGATTAGGCCTAGACGTAATCTAATTTGGTTGGTTCTAAAGAGAACAAGAACCAAAGTTTATGGGTATTTAGTAAGTGTAATTGTCGGGTCCAAATTTAATTATGGAACTGAACTGCTTCAGTTATGTTAGGTTCGATTTGTTTGGTTTTGTTTGGTTCAGTTCGATTCAGTACCATAATTAGTGTTAGGTGAATTGTGAAGTAAAGTTGGGCTTGGACTGAAATTTGTGGTAAAAATATTTTAGGTTGACGTTGGGCTTGGTTATTGGGAGTTGGAGCCTCGATCACTTACAATTAATTACTTCAAATTTATTTAGAAAAAATTAAAATAATTTGACTTATTCAATATAAAAAAATAAGAAAATTCGATTATTATTCGGTTATTTGTCTAGAAGCGGGAATTTAACAAATTTGTCGATTCTTGATTCTAGTATCCATTCGGGTATTTAACCTAAGAAAACCCCTCAGTTCGGTTCGGGTACAATTCAGTTCAGATATTTTGTCCAACCCTAAATATGGTTAACAAAGAAATGACGGCAGGAACTTGTTCCTTTAAACTCCATGCTATAGTTTATTTCGGTGTTACAAAAGCTTAATCGAGCATGGTTCTTATGATTTCTATAGCTTGAAAGCGTCTTTTATTGACTGTGAACTTCCATTAATGGTTTTTTATTAAGTAACTATCCAAGTCTAAGCTGAAGTTTGAGAGGAATATACTTCATAATTTGTCAATTTTCATTGAACAAAACTGACTTGTTATGAAACTATAATACGGAAGCTTCACTTTCTTGTCCATGGGTTCACCGTTGTATTTTTGGGGTTGCTAGAAGGCAAAGTTGAATCACCCTCCATGTTTAGGAGATCAATATCCATGTTTCGGTCCAAACGAATCACTTTCTGATACTGGTTCAAGTTCCTAGCCTCTTATTTATTTTAACGACCAAGAACTCAAATTTTCATCTACATGATTGCTTTTTACTAGCAAAATCTTAAAGGTAAGTGAATATTGGATCATTTTGAAACATAGCAATCCAAACCTGTGCAAGAATATGTTTCAATCCGAACCTGTAAAAGATGGCCAATTTAAAAATTTCCCTACCAACTTTACTTTTCTCTCACCTATAAAGTATTGAGCAGACTCACCGTTGTCTATCAGGAGTCAAGTCTAGGACTACAACTAAAGGCATTATGATATGGAGAAAGGAGTCATTGAAGTTTCAATTAATTTGCCGAGAATTCGATTTTTTCAACTCTCTTTCTGATTGCCAAATGCAAAGTTGGTGTGATTATTAAATATAATTACTTATTATGGAATTACGATACGTGCTGGAATCAATTTATTCATTTATTTATCAAGATTCTACACAAAGTCGGTTCGTGATTATTTTACGATTGAAGGCGAGCTTTCCCTCGTAATTAACTTCTTATTGAAGGAGACATGAGTCCTGGCTCTTCGAGGCTAGCTCGTGAAATTCTTATTATATATTTCCCATCACACGGGATGTTTATTCTTCGTCTAGCGAGATGCCTATTCCCTACCATGCGAGATGCGTATTCCTTATTACGTTGGATGTTTATTCTTCGCTTCGCGAAATGCTTCTCTCCTCCGAGATGTTTTTTTCTCGCCTCGCAAAATGTATATTTCTCGCCTCGCAAGACGTATATTCCTCACCTCGCAAGATGTTTATTTCTCTCCTTGTGAGATACATGTTCCTCGCTTCACAAGATTTTCTCCTCTCAAGATGATATTTTCACTAACTTCGGCATAAGGAGCCACCCACCTATTGGAGTGTCATCCTAAACCTATTGCCTCATTTGAAGACATATCAACATAAGGGAGCAACTTATCTATTGGAGGGAATGTCATCCTTAACCTATTACCGCATTTGAAGACATATCAACACATGGAAGCCACTCCACATATTATCGAGAGGGTATCATTAATTACCTATAGCCCTCATCATAATACTTCAGCGCAAAGGAGATACCTACCTATTATAGAGATGTGACATCCATTAACCTTTAGCCATCGCCATAGACATAAGGGAGACACCCACCTATTATAAAGGGTGCCATCTACTTACCCATAGTCTCCATCAAAGACACTTCGGCTTGCCTCGTTTCACGAGCTATCTTGATTCATGAGAAGATTGTTCTACTTATTTCTCGCTTCACGAAATAATTGTACTATTTATTCTTCCCTTCGTAATATGATTGTTCTATTTATTCCTCGCTTCGCGAGATGATTGTTCTATATGTTACTTGCCTTGCGAGATTATTGTTCTATCTATTCCTCGCTTCGAGATATTCCTCGCCCTGTTAGATTATTGTTATACAAGCAATACATATTTCTACATCTACAAGTCAATGCCAACATAATAGGCTTAAACTTGTGGACTGTTGTATACTAGTATCCTACTAGTATTATATTATTATTATTAGCATGATACAATGCTATTTTCATTAATGTCAGCATGCATGACACATTATCTATATTATCAATTTATTATGAATACCATGTTACTTGCTTTGTATCAGCAATACTGTTACTCAAAGTTGTACAAACACATTATCCACAATGATACATATAACCTGATGAGCTCACTACATGTTATATTTCGGAAAAGTATGATGTCTCATTGTTTATATATGCACATTAAGATATTACATTTATTTTCACGCTGATTTAGTCCATATTACACAGTAGATGCAGTTGAAATTGTCATATCATGTTGTGATAGCTATATTCTGGGGCTAGCTATAAAACCTCAACTCTCTGTAGTTGGTTCCTAAGCCCTCATCATTACATCTTTTGATGTTAGCTATAAGGCCTCATCTATTCGAGGCAATTCATAACTCACCTATTTGAAGTCGACTATATTTCTGAGGCCAAGCCCTACTTATCGAGATCGGTTTATTTTTAGAGGCTATTTGGGATTCCTGATATCTCATAGGTTCATCACTGAATTAAGCATACATCCCAAGGAATCTTTTGGTCAACTATAGACCCCACAACCAACCTCTATATTACTTATTTGACACAAACATGAAGATGCTGAAGCAATGAAAGTTACATGAAAGGAAGAAATTAGCCCACAAAGGAGGTCGTTATTGACTTGATCCAACGAAATGGTATGAGAGAAAAAAACAAGAAATCGAACAATTTAGCATCTTCCATTCACTATTACTAGAGGCTAAAGGAAGGAGTGATTATCATGTAAGCATGTATTTTCCTTTTTAATTGGTATTCCTTTCTTATTAATGTGTATGCATGTAGTCTAAACATTATAAGACAACTATGCAATGTTTAGCATGAGACAAAATAATACCTGTAGAATTCTTTAACTGCAGCCATGGACTTCTCATGCAAGCGCTTTTCTGGCAACACCTGCATCGAATTAATTGGCCCACCCTGTGTAGGTGGAGATGCAAGAGATCTATCAAAGTTGCGATCTATATTTCTAATATCTCTATTCTCGTAGGTCACATTCCGCTCTTGTTGATGTGATTGGTCGTAAATAGTCTGACTAGCAAACCTGACAGGCATGTGTTTTGGCATGAGATCTTCTCTATTACCATAAGTTGTCCGTTCAGGAATAGAACTGAATCCATTTAGACCAGATCCCACCCTTGGTGCATCTCCTGAACTTGACATCTCAGCCAAATGAATGCTAGGTGCTGTTGGCTGCCCTCTGAAAGCCATTCCCCTAGCAAGACCACCTTGGGGCCCAAGGGTTATGGAATCATCTCCAAGGGGTCTTTGAGGCAAAGGAAAAGACATGGTCCTGTTCTCAAAGGAATGTCTCTCCTCCAACCGTGCATCCTGTGAAACATAACCACGGATCTGTTGGGGAACAGCACGGAAACCACCCATCTGGGAACTCGGAGAAAACATATTAGAACCTCTGGGAGCAAAATCCATGGATGGACCTCTTCTAACAGATGTCCCAATACTCGGAGCACGAGCAAGCCTGCTAGCTTGCGTCTGCCGTTCTAGTGCGGCATCTCTATGCACCTCCTCAATCCTTTTCGGGCCTTCAACTTTCCTCCTCTGCTGCCACTTATTCTTTCTCAGATCAATTGCATCTTTAAGCATGAATCTTACCCTGGAAGACAATTTCATGTTATTTGACAACTGCCCCATAATGTCAAAATAAGCATCCATGTGCTCCTTTGCTTTGGGATGATCTATTATCTCACCTATTGTGCTCATCAATTTGCATAATGCTTCAACATCTTCTTCATCAGGATTCTGATACTGACCCAACAACTTCTTTATGCACTCGTGCATTATTCTCTCTGTAAGCATTCTTTTCTTGTATAGTTCTCCAATTAATCTTATATTACCCAACATGCGTCTTCGTGCCCTGAGTCTCTTCTCGTCTCTTTCCCCTTCTGACTGTTTAGCTTCGCCTTCCTCATCAGCTTTATTTGCTTCCTCCTCTTCTCTTTCTCCTCTCTCAAATTCTATCTGACACTTGTTCAGGAGTAATCTCTTGAAAGTGATTCTTTCATTTTCAATGCTCAGAACAGGTAACTCCGCAGCAAGGTGAAAGCAGAAGTTAGCATACATCTCACAGAAGGTGGGTTCCGTGAGAGCTTTATCAAATATCTGTGAGATCACACCAGAGAGCGTAGTAACATTGTCAATGCTGACCTGCTTAACTTGCTCAAATAATTTTTCAAAGTTCTGGGGAGTAAGCTTGTTTAGGATAGCTTTCAATTGCCTCTGCTTTGCTGCTTCCTCATCCGTCACTTTACCTACTTCATATTTCTTCTCAGCTTTGTGCATCACCTGTAATGGTGTCTGAGGAGAAGGCATTAAACTCTTCTGGAAAGCAGTTCCACGCAGCCACCTATCAGAATCGGAGTTATTTCTTTGCACACCTCCCTGCATACCTGGGGACTGTGTAGGCCCAGGAAAGATGCCCCCAGCATATTGACCAGGTGTCTGCGGGTGTGGATTCCTCAGAACACCATGATTACCTCCTTGTCCAGGTCGAAACCCCACATTGCCTAAATTACCAATATCCATCTGCATATCCCCTGGCACTGACATAAGATGCCCTGGAGTTTTATTCCATTTGTCATCACCTCCCATGGCATTTCCACGACGATCTGATCTAGATCCCCCAATTGACCTATCAATATTTCGTCCAGGACTAGGGTATGACTCACGTAAAAAACCGTCGCCTGAAACCAGCAATGCATCATCTATGTCAGCAGAACCCTCAGGAAGATTGGTACATTGTGCTGCAAACTTTTGGAGGAAATCGCGGGAATATTTTTTAGTCGTCAATACATTGTTTTCTGCAACATTAATCTCATTTTTATTCTTTATAGTATCTAACTTCGGAGTGGAGGTGTCCGCAGCATCTTCCCAATCATCTGGCTCTGCCTTAATCAGAGATGGTTTCACATTTGACATGACATTATTCAGAGTCACATTGTTCAATGTCTGCTCCGTACCCTCACTTACAGTGTTTTCTGCACTTTCTGCAGAAGTTACATTTTCTTTCTTTTCCTCAGGACCCTTATATGCCATATAAAGGTCAGAACTTGTGCCGGCAGCTTCAGCTTTTCGATATAATTCTTTTTTTTCCTTCGTCGCTCTAGTCACAGCACTTCTTGCCACAGGCTCTGACAAGGCTAACACCTGGAAACCTGGTGGCGAAGGAAGCAAGCCACTACTATTATTATCAGTATCTTCATTTTCGAGTTTCAGAACACCCGCAGAAGGAGATGGAATTGAAATGGGAGCAAACTCTTGGCTTGATGTAGCAGAGTTTGTAACAGTGGTTTCTTTAGGATCTATGCTATCCGGCCCACTAAAAGAAGTATCTAAAGTACAGGTTCTATCATAATGAGCAGATACACCTGTCACTGAAACAGAACTCTCCGCATTTGCACCATCCAGTACCAAAGTAGGTGTAACTAAATCATCTGCCACTCTAGCATCATCAAAGCAACAACGCGAAGATTCTTCCAGCTTTTCCTCTGCAGTTTCGACTGAACAACCTACACAACTTGTGGATGTTACATTCTGAGAAGAGCTCTCTTTATTATTCCCAAAGATTTCGGAATGTTTTAAGGAAAGAGACTTCAAAGATGTCTCCAAACTACACTTATCAGGTTTGGAACTCTCAGAATGTTTTACAACCCCTTGTTCCTTTATCCCCACTTTCTCAGGCTTTGATTGCCTGCTCATTGTAGATTCTATGCCCAATACTTCAGATGACTCACTTGTATTGCCTTCCACAGACTCCGAGGCTGCCACAGTAGTTACCGACGATGACTCTTTTGCAGCTTCCAATACCAGGCTAGCTCCCAATGAAGTGACTTCAGCTTCCCCAGGTTCAGGTTTTCGCAATTGAGAAGGCAAACTTGAAACAGAGGAAGATTGCTTACCAACCTGTAAATAATGCAAAATTAAGCTTACAGAGATAATGGTAAACTCGCTCATTGAGGGATCTATATATAATTGGATCAACAAACAAGCAATAATATACTTGATCCAGCTGGTCTCCGTTGGCCCTTTTTTTCTGTTTATCTTTAACGGATACAGGCCCAACAACCGCTTCCTTTTCAGCTTCTTCAGCAGAGTTGGCTGATGATGATGCTGAAACATCAATTGTGCCCGTAACAGAAGACGAAGTAATGAGCAATGCACTCTCCACAGTGACAGGACCTGACACTGCAGCAGGTACTTCACTTGCCATGGGAACTGTTGTAGATGATGTTCCTAAACCAGGCTTTGATTGCTGCAAAGAAATTGACGATGAAGACTCAACTCCTTTCTTTGGACCAACTGAATGTTCTCCATGTGGCCTTGAAGGTTTCAAATATTCTCCCTTTCCAACAGAAAGCAAAATTGCAGATGGCGATGGGTCTTTCTCACCATGAGACGCGCCCGGTGCTTTCACTGTCACCTGCTGAAAATTAACGAGGCAAAAAGGTTAGGTTATTACATAATCAACATTCAAACATCCCGAACCTGTGCAATGTCATGTCAAAGGCATGGATCATATCAAAAGAAAGCCAGATAAGCACAGGAATAACTCACTGACCTTAACCTGATTATAGAACCTTGGTGGCTGAGGAGGAGCTTGGGTACTGTTCATAGGAACAGAGTTAGGAGCAGGAAAAAAGACAGAACTGGAATTATAAGAATTAGGATGGTAGTTCATTGGATGATTAGGTGAAAATGATGGAATAGGTTGTGCTTGAGGTGGCACATTAGGATTTGAC
>CAIGRP010088295.1:0-23480 GCA_903798385.1 Fraxinus cuspidata
AATCTCAACATTTGCAAAGATTATTTGTAAAATCAGTCGACATTGAGATTTTGTTGTGTCACACACTCTCTTTTCGTTTGTTGAAACAAATGCTTACGCGATTCCGGCATGTTTCGTACCTTTATTCTGCTTCTTATAGGTTGTTAATCAATGTCCAGAGTAGCAGGCTCTGATCAGAAAAATGTTACTGATGTCTTTCAATTTTATCTCGTAGAAATTGCACTTCATTTGAATCTTATTTGTAATGCGTTAATTAAACCATTTACTTTTACTTAAATAAATTGAATTTCACACAGAATCAAGATGGTCTTAATCAGAAGGGGAAGAATAAATGTTTACCTTGTCTGGATGGAAATGATATATACAATGGTCTATGTGACTTGGATAATTGGGACTCGATGAATGAAGGCAGACTCAATTTTGCTGGCATGCAGAAAGATGGCTATCTTCAGTACTGCACGCTTCCACAAAATGATGTAGCTTATTTGGAACTTAATGATCTTGAAGTTCCACTGAATCACCCTGCTGAAGCTAATGAAACGGAACAGATGCAATTTGATCACTTTGGACCATGTTCCCAGGGTAACCCAGAACAGCTCATTTTTGGAGGAAATTTTTCTGGTATGGATCAATATACTTCTTGCCTAGGCCATCTTCCTGTGCCGCCTGAAGGATCCAAACGACAAGGGAGTTGTTCTGATGTGCTTCAGGGGGTGCGACCTTAAGACAAATTTGATTTATTTACTCAAGAACATGTTTGGCTTTGCTTTAAATTAACTTATTATAATTAGTTTTTATCATAGCAAAAGAATAAAGTTATCCTAACATGTTTGGAGGCTAAAAGTTATTCAAAAGTAACTCTACATTTTTTAACCTTAGCGTAAAGTGCTCTTAACTGCAAACTTCCGTTTTATTGACCTCTATATTTATCAGAGATGTTTAGTTATTCTCTCTTGTTTTGATCTTTTTTTGCTAGAATTAAAATTTAACTATGAATATGCAGGAAAGCAGCGAGTGTGACCGGGGTTACAACGCAGCTGCGTATACTTTGGATTTTACTGGCAGACACACTGAGGATGGGGCCAAATTTCATGCGAAACATGGGCAGAGTTAGTTTTGATGATATCTGATGACAATTCTGGCCATGGCAAGAAACATTCACGTTCAGTTGTTATTCAATAATATTCAGTTGTTATTCAATAATATCAATAAAGGAACTTCATTGGAAACTATGGAGGTCCAAAAGGAATAATATGTATTCTGCAAATCCATTCTGATTTTCTGTATTCTGGAGTCTGGTATAGTTTCGTATTAGAGCTGCGCAAATTTAAAAAGAAACTCTTATTAATTGCAGCATTGCTTATTCATGATCGACGCCTGCAGGTACTTGCTGCAGTATTTGATGTTCTGTAATATGCTTTTCGAATCATTGATCTGATTTTCTGTATTTTGTTTTGCTATGATCTTATCTCAGGAATCCAGAAGATAAATCTTTCCTCCTTCCCACTATGAATTGCTGCTCTGTTGGTTTCTTCTTATGGTGTCTCCTATGTAAATGTCAAGGATGAGGTGACTTGTCAGTTACGTTGGAGGAGTCGTGTCAGCAGCCAATGGCAGATTGTCCGATTGCTGCTGTGACACTTAATTTATCATATTTGTAAGTTTCTTTAAATCATTGAGACATTGCTATTCTCATGGATTCTTGTTTATTTTGTGAAGTTATTTGTATTATTATTTGAACCATTTTAAGTAGGTACATGTGTGTGTGCTTAATTTTATAATAAATCATTTGTCTTGTATATTCTTGAAGAAATGCTTCTTTTGGAAAAATTATGGTTGGGTTGGGTTGGGTTCGCAAACAACTGAAAATGTAGCAATTAGATTCTTCACCTATTTCTTTGGGAGGTTACAATATCTCTGTCTCCCTTTTCTGTTTGTAGCACTCGTCTGAAAGGGCTACTTTATCCTTAACTTGCTCAAATTCCATTTAAAAGATTACATAATCCTTGTATAATCGAAAAAATCAAAATTCAATGTGCCTAAATTTAGAAGAATTTGAATGGTAATGCCAATGATAGACTTGATAATGTGGACAGGATAAAAATTTCTTCTTTGAATTGGATCATATATTCAGAGAATCTATGCTACATCAACAGTGAAGTGATTCAATGCCAAATACTCAATAAAGGCACAGCAATTAAGAGATTTAGAAAATTTAAATTGTCATGTCAATAAAGAATTTCTTAAAAGGAAAATCGAAATCACGAAATTTTATGACTCAGTATTATAGATTTAATTGCTATAATTTTTTTTTCCTCTCGATTACCAACTGTCATGGGACGCTTACAAAGTTAATGAAATATTAAATAGTAATTTTAACAATATATTTAAAAAATATAAATCCGCTTCTAAAATTTTATTAAATAAAAGTTCAATACAACCCACTTAAACATGTTCCAAGTCTTTTATTGTCCAACATTTGATGGTGACCTAGTTGTCATTGCCACAAGATCGGGCCATGGGATAAAGCATGTCTAAACCAAAGTGGTCCATTGATCTGCAATTTTTTATTTTATACTCTTATAATGTTAGATACTATTTGAATAATTAGTTTTGCTAATGTTTGATCCCTATTTTTTAATTTTTTTTTAACTCATTATGAACCAAACATTTCACCAATTTTTATTAAAATTTACTAAAAGTATAATTTTTTGGCTAAACTAAATAGGGTTTTTATGTTTTCAGGTCTATAATGGATCAATTGCACCAGTGGCATCCACGAGAGAGTGTGTGTGTGTGTGCTTTTTTTTTTTATTTTTTTTTTTTTAATATAAAATTGAATAGGATTTAATGACGCAATAATAAAATTTTAAAGTCATTTTAATATATAATTCTTTAGTATTGTACAATAATATTCAATCCTCCATACTTCTTGTGAAATGAAGGTAAAAGGTGAGAATCGATGTGTCAAACCTATAGATAGGTCTCCCTAGGCATACCATTAGTCGCCTTCCCTTGAGATTGCTAGCACGTGATCATCCAGCACTTAATAGAAGTTGACTTTAAGTTGTTCAAGAATAATGCAGTTGAATTTCTCGATCATTCGACTAACCGGTGAAAAAAAATAAGAGAGAAAATTTCTTTCGCCCTTTGCCGTTTTAGCCTTCTATTTACACAAATACATATTTATATACATTATACATACATATGAATCACAAATGCCATGGAAAATGTTATTTAAGTGGTTGTCCTATTCAGTCTTCTCTATAGTGTGGAGTGCAAGTGAATTCGAAACCTTCAAAATGGACCACTTAACAGCAACCACTCTTTCAGTCCTCATCTTTTTCTCTTTCAATTCACTTTCTCCCCGCAACTTGTTTGTGCCCACTTGCTTCATCTTCTCAACTGTAATACCTTACTTCTTCCTCCATCCCAATCTGGCTTTTGCTGCTTTTAGTGTGGTTGCTTCCAACGTCTTGGACAAACTCATCTAAAATTTCAAATTGAAGCTTCCTATGAAAAGTTTCAATTAACGCCTAATTTTATCGAGTAAACCTTATTGTTGTCAGAATTCTTAATTCATGAGTTGTAGGGAGGGATCTATATCACCACAAAGAAAGACTATTATAGGTGATTTTACGTGCAAATGAAAATTTATGTGTTAATTGCATTTGGTGCATATGACAATCAGAGGTGGCCCTGAGGGTGCGCGAGTTGAACGACTGCACAGGGTCTCATCATTGTAGGGGGCACCAAAAAAATTTGTTATTTGTGTATATATATGTATAATTATATATTTAAAATATTTATTAATTTTAGAATTTAAAATTTTAATTATTATGTTAAGTTAAATGGCACAATATTTATGAAAAATGAGTTAAAAGATAGACAAATGATGATTTTTATTTAGTATTATTGTATTTCTTGTTCCTAATTACATATCATAATAAGGCATTTTTATTAAAGCAATGGAAATGATTTAGATGGTATTATTCATAGGAAAAGGGAAAAGGGAAAAGAGAAAAAAAATATTATTCATAAGAAGAAACATTTTGATAAAAATGTCACTGTTGAGGATACACAATCACTCTAAGATTCTTTCGTAACCAATTATTTCCTTTATATATTAGATCAAGCAATTGAATCACCTGAACGAAGTTTCGATCAATTCGATTAACATGAAAAAAAATTGGATTTCTATTTTATTTTGACAAATTAAATGCATTTTGTATGATGTTGATTTGAAAGCATGTTGTGATTATCTTGACATTGTTCTAATACATGTAAAATTTTGCGATCTTGATGGTAAAGATTTGCTTTAAGAGTTAAAATTTTTGCAAAATCTTTTACTAAAAGAAATAAAGACAGTTTTTTTTTATATATTTAACTTATTTGAAACACCAAAAGGAATAAAGATAGGTTTTGTTATATTGACTTGTTTGAAAATATTGGATCACTTTTCAAATACATTTATTACTTATAAAATATTACTGAACGAAATTTTTCAAAGTTGTAGTTATTAACATCTTATTTACAATCAATCATGCTATAAGAACGATTGAATGACCTAACTTTAATATCTATTGGACAATATTTGCTAGAAATGAAAGTTTAATTAATTAGTTTGCTTCTAAAAATGGGAGAAGAAATATTTTTACATGATTTGTTGTATTTCAAAGTTTACATGTATTTGATGTTTCTGATTTCCAAGTTTTCTCATATGGAATTGTACGAAAAATTTAGAAGCTTTGATGGTTCTTTGTTGATTACATGAATTTTGATGAAGTTTGAGAGCTGTTTTTGAACTTTATTTGTATTTTTCTTATTCGCGACATTTAAAAAAATAAACGGTATTTAAATATTATAATTTTGCGATGATATAATATTATTGAAATATTTATATTTTAATTTCATAAAAGGGACATCATTTTAAAATGTCGCACATGGCATCCAAAATCTCAAGGCTGACCCTGATGACAGTCATACCGAGATTAGTGGTAACGTCAATACTATCAAGTTGATCATGTTCGATTCTTTTATCCTTCATAAAAAAAAATTGTTAAATGTAATTTTTGAGACTCGCTTTCATGCATTCTTTCTGAGGCAAAAAATTTGTTGACTATTTTGAATACGTATAAAATCAGGTAAATTCAAATGTACTTAAATGTTTTATTTACTTGAGATATTATAAAAATAATACTATTGGGACTGAATTATGTTTCACTTCTTTTGCTGGAACTGAGAATTAGAACATAAGTATCTACTCGATTCTAAAATCTAAAACCAGTTAAGTGGAATTTAACTGCACTGCTTTACTCAAGAGGTCCCAAGAAGAAATGCACTACCCTGAAGCACGGATACGGACACGAAAAACTCCAACATATGATTTCCAGAAAAGAAAGACACGCATATGTAAATTTAAATTATCTTAACAATTTACGTTGGTATAATATATCTTTATATTTATACTTTTTAATATAGAACACAATACATGTCAAGTCAGACACTTGTCCAAGAAGTGTACCTAAAGCATCTCTCAAATGTAGGATTTTACAAATTATATACGAAATAGGACAAATCACATGGCTTGTTAGATACATGTAGGATGAGTGTCAACATTCGACCTAACGTAATACGTGCTGGACATACCACTCCCATCCGTTCCAATAAGAGTGTCTGTGCTTTAAACCATATTATGCTATAAAATAAAAATAACTCCAAATCAATATATTACTATTAGGTTTTAAAGAAACATTGTACATCAAGTCATTACCTTTACAATAAATGACAACAAATGAATTATGTGCCATATAAATTGAGTACTTAAATACATAGATCTTTATGATTTGTCGATAAGAAAAAGAATCCCTATAAGTAGTTATTATATTCTTGTCCAAAAATTATGTGCTTCATCTTGAGATTGTGATCTTTAACTGCCAGGCTAGCTCTAGTGGTCTCTTGTACCCTTTAGATCAGTCACTATTCAAGATTCTGGGACCATTTGCACTCAATTATTTGCTGTAAAAATAAGCAAAATATGTTAGGAATATATGAATGAATGAATAAAGTTTAACTTTTAAGTTACTTTTTTTAAGTCAAAACTGACCATGAGCAATTAATTCTTCAGAACTAATGAAAGCCACCATTGAAAAGATTTTGCCATTCAGAATCCCAAGTTGGCAGCATCTGTGCTTGCTGCAGAAGTTGTAATATTTCTCATTAGATAAAAGGACTTTTGATGAAATGGAAGAATTCCGTTAAGGCTTGCTTGATACACAGTACTATTGTATAATTTATACAATATGATACAAATTGGTTGTGCTTATTTTGTCAAACGTGATTACGAAAGTTAATTTTAGAAAAGTAAGCACAACAAACATGCTCGAACTGTCTAGTACTGTTTAGTCGAGCATACCACCTGTGGGATAAAAGTTAAAGAAATTACATGTCCTGAAGAAGAATCATGATATACTTCTGTAATAGGCACAGAAGAGCTTCCTTCTTTTTGAGGTAACATTTGAGATGGACTCATTGCTATATCAACCCCACAACTTATGGCTCCTTGTTGCAGTTGATTATATTGTAAGCTTGACGGATTCGGGACTTGTAATTGCGTCGGAAAACTGGCAATGTATGCAGGAATCTTCAATGAACAGTTTTTGATCATTAGTTAGGTATAGAGGAATGATTTTTCTTACTTTCAGCTAATCAAAGTTTGTTGAATTTTACAATTTCACGAATAATACCTCTTTTGTAAAGAAGTCATCGAGGCTGAAGTCGAGCCTCGGATTTAAAGCAGCCAATTTCATCGAAAGGAACTGTGAGTTACAACCCAAAATTTTGTAAACTCCAATTAGTAAGGAAACAAATGAGCAATCCGAATAAGTACTAGTCAAGACGAGGATAATAGAGCTAATTAGCATTACCTCGACTTGTTTTTGTAATGACTGAACATAGTTGATGATTTCATCAAGCATTCCAGCCTTGCCAGTCACTTTGTTACAGCCAGGGACTAAATCCTGCAGATATTTCATTTTCTTGCTGATTTTCTCCCTCCTTGCCTGTAAAATCATTAACCACTTCATTTTTCAGTTCAATTTTCTTTTCCAAGTATTAGCCTGATATTCATATATTTCGTATTCTTACTCTTTCGGCTAGGCTGTGGCTATCAGTGGCCTGTCCACGACGTGCCCTGACGTGGATATAGTCGGGCTTTTGAACGCTCTCCTTCGAAGAATTATTAGTTGAAGTTTCCCGATCAGTTTTCACTGTGATCTCTGATTGAACCTCTCCTGCTTCTCTTTCATCCCCTTTGTCCTTACAATCCTCTTTAACATCAAACTGCAATTTAAAATTTTCCTTAAATTTCTCACAAGAATATATAATACAAAAAAAAAAATGACAACATTAATGAAAACATAGCAGAAAACCAAACCTCTGCTTTTCGTTTCCTAGTAGTATTGGAGACAGTTCGATCTCTTTTTAAGGCGCTGCTACTGATCTGATGATCGTGTTTTGTCATTGACGAGTTATTAGAAACGGCTGAATGGGAACCGCTTGTGAGTTCAGGACAGGCAAATCCTCTTCCATAAATAGGAACACTAGGCAAATTGGTTTCATCCAAACATTGCTGATATTTCTCCAGCGGCATGTTCGACATATATTGGTGAAACAAAGGATTCATGTTAGCTTCTTGAGGTTGCAAAGATTGTAGTTGTTGCTGCTGATAAAGGCGTTGTAAGACAGCCCTTTGTCTTTCGAGGACGCTAATGTCCATGTCCATGCCGATGACCGTGCATTTCTCGGGCGACGAGGCGGTGGATTGTGCGCAGCGTAACATTTTTCGACCCGCTAGTGGATAAGTAGGTGGTTTTTGAGTGTTGAATTAATGTGGTGAGGAAATGAAGTACCAGAATGGATATTTAACGACTAAAGGAATAGAGAGAGAGCAAATGGCAATGAAATCAAGAATGTAATGATAGAGAGAGAAGGGAGGGTGGGTGGGTGCGGTGGGGACTGGGGGCTGGAAAGGGTGGAGGGTGGACCCCAACACCCATTGCGCCACCATGTGAGGTTGTCCTGTGAACGGTAAATGGTGGTAAAACGGGAGAAAGTTCAGCGACGCAAGCGAGAGGAGTGAAAGTCTAATGTAAAAATTTACTATACCTTGCATTGCCTTGCGGTCAGGGTCTAGACTCTTTACATACAAAATACTCCATATTTTAAATAGTCAATACTTAAGAATAAGTTTTAATAAACTTTTGATTTTAATTTTTTAAAATAAAAAGAGAGTTTGAACTCTCTCCAAATTTGGAGAGTCAATTAACTCTCTATTCTTAATAAATAATAATTGCATTTAATAAGTTACAAATGTCAACGCTTTATCATTTTTATTATTCAAATCATATTTGAATTACTTGACCATTAACATATAAAAAATGATTTTAATAGAGATGAGGAGAAATGAATAAATGTTCATTGAAAATAACAAAATAAAATGTCAAACTAAAAATCATTATTGGAGTACATAAAAAAATTTAATATCTAAATTTAAAGATATCCTCGATTATGCATAATATACTTTTTATAAATGGAGAGTTTTTTTTTTTTAAATGCTCTTAATAGTCACGCTCTAACCAACTCCACCGGATGTCAATATATATTTACTTGTTGAAACTTGAAATTATTAAGGACGCCTTTGAAATGAAATTTAGGATTATATGAGACTTCACATAATTGAAACTTGAAAGGGTTATGTATCAAGCCTTGTTTAGGCTCCATTAAAATCAAGTTTTGGGGAAAAATGTATTTTTAAATAGTGATTTTTTGAAAAATGTTAAAAGAAAAAAAAATTGGATTTATATGTAATATTATTTTATTGAAGAATTTTTGATTAAAAATAAGAGAGAAAAAAATACATTTTAAAAAAAATAAAGTTCAAACAGGGCTAAGATTTAGTTAATAAAACTTTGCCATTTCACCCACTATTATTTGATAAATTTACTTTTAAGCTACATATTTTTTAAATATGATTTTCAAAATTACATTTTTAGAAAAGATTAATCAATCGATACATTTTTATAATGGACATCTTGCTTAATTCTTTTTGGTACTTGTACGTGAGAACATATTAAGTATTTAAGTTAGATAAAAATCAGATTTTTTAGTAAATTTTGATAAAATTGATGGAATGTAGATGAAAAATTGTAAATCTCATGAAATGTGTCGTTAAAATTCATTATTGATTTTGACTAAAATTTAATCCCCTTCTGTAGCTTAGTCAAATAGAATCCAAATGTTAGATACAATATTAAATCTACAAACCTTTTAAAAATTACAATACTAGACCAATATCCACTATTTCGATTCAAAATCGACGTGTGTGTGAAGAACTAAGTAGACAATAATGAATTTACAAGTTGTTTCAATTCCTGACAATCTGTGGTCAAATATATCCTTTCATCTCTCATATGATGCACACACCTTTAAATTTATTCCTTTTACTCTTTTCCCAGTATGTAATATAATGTTGAATTTTTCATTACTATCTTTATCCTTTCTAGTTCAGGTAGACTATTAATTGTAAACAAGGATTCTTCAATTATTATTTGATTGTTTCAACCTCTAGGATTATATTAGGCTAATATTACCTCATAAAAAATCAAGTCTTCTCAAATAAGTGTTGAGATTTAACTAGGCATTTGGTGGGTTGTCTATTTCATGTACCTGTTTTTTTTTTTTTCAATTTTCAATTTTTTTTCTTGTCACACTATTTCCCCTTAAAATTTTTATATGACCAATGTAATAAGGTTTTATTTGATAACTCCTAAATCAGATGATTTTAGGGCATCAGGTTGTAAATACCCTAGCAGCTTAATAACTCGAGTCATAAAGATTATGAACAGATATCTTTTATATATTTTTCTACCTTGATTAGTGCAATACATTTCATTAAACACGTATCTAATTAAACCGGTCTTTAAATTAGGACATTTGCCTAATTTTATCCCATTAATTTAAGACAATCCACACATAAATTTTCACACGTGGAATCCAAGTTTACATCCGTAATAGTAAAATCACCCCTAAAGTATGTTAAATTTGGTAAAGAATTTAGTATGAATTGGATATAGTATCTATGTTAGATTAAATCAACTTATCAAGCATATGAATCAATTCATTTTATCACAATGTCAAACTCAATTCTAATGCTCATATAATATCAAGTTTTACATGGTTAAACATCAATCAATCTAGCATGTAACATATCCACACTTCATAAATCAATACTAAATCTCAAATATATTTATCATTGCCGGCAAGACTGTCTAACCCACATAAGCACACAACCTAGTAAAAGAAAATATTGTTTATTTTTTCAAAATTTTCATTTTTTTTTTTTTTAATTTTCTATTATATACTAAAGCAATAAAAAAACAAACATACAAACACTAAAAAACACATGAAAGTAAAAACTTAAACTCAAAGATTTTTCCCACCTCCAAACTTAAAATCAACATAGTCTTCAAAGTCATAAAATAAAAGTAAGAATATAAGAGGATAGGGAAGAAAAGGAAGAAAGCACTCCCCGAATTTTTCTATTGAATGTGTAATGAGCTATTTGTCAATTTAATGCAATTTATACTTTACCAAGCTCCTTCCGATATCAATATCCATTGTACATATCAAAAGAGGAAACAAATAATCGAAAGAATAAAAAGAAAAATCATTTTGACTCAATTATTATTTTCATTTAACTAAGCTAAGTGTCAATGATGAAGATGACCCCCCAAACTGAATTGAAACGTGCCTATAATTAATGCACTCTATAAATTAAGAATAACACT
Organism: Fraxinus cuspidata; assembly: GCA_903798385.1. Taxonomy (NCBI): domain Eukaryota; kingdom Viridiplantae; phylum Streptophyta; class Magnoliopsida; order Lamiales; family Oleaceae; genus Fraxinus; species Fraxinus cuspidata. Next base: position 10,848 of record CAIGRP010088295.1, read on the forward strand.
ACATGCAATGCAATACGGAAAGAAAAATAAATAGAAGGATTAGAAAATTGGGTTGCCTCCCAATAACGCTTAACTTATAGTCTTTAGCTAGACTGTATAAAGGGATTGATTATGATGTTTCACGTTGGAGTCTTAGAGCCTTACACTCCTTGCAATTTCCATCTTTACATTCGCTTTTTGCCCTCCAAACCTTGAGCTCTCTAGTTTCCTCTCGAGCAAGGCTCTCTAGACATTTAGGCGTTGTCTAATTTGACCCTTATTGAACTTTTTCAGCAACAGATTTGGCTTTCTCCAAGACTAATGCTTACTTGGGTAGATTATGTAATTTAAAGATCTCATGTGTGTCCTTCACCCTCACAGTTAGCTCACCCTTCTCCATGTCAAACAAAGTTTGACTCAATGCTAAAAAAGATCGACTTAAGATAATTGGCGTATGGTGGTTATCTTCGAGGTCCATAACAAGAAAGTCTGTGGGAGAATATTAGCTTCCCAACCCATGGGTATCTGATGTTCCTATCTACCAACTGTAGTGTCACATTCGATCCTTTTACTTTCCCAACTCCTAGTTTCCTGAAAGTAGACAAATACATTAAGTTTACACTTGCACATGTATCATATAAATCATTAAAATGAAATATTTTGCCTAGTGAAATATGTAAAGTGAAACTCCCTGAATTCTTGAGTTTTGGTGACAATTTATTTTGCAATTTTGCACTGCTCTTCTCGGTTAATGCCACTTCTTCCTAGTTTGGAAAATTTATTTTCTTAGATATCATGTCGTTCACGAATTTTGCATATATCGAGATCTGTCGAATTTCATTGATGAATAGGATATTGATGTTGAGCTTTTTTAGCATAGACAAGAACTTCTCTAATTGATCATCGAGCTTTCTCTTTTGCGGTCTTTATGGAAAAGGTAGTGGTGGCACAAATTCTTTAGTAAGAACGGTTTTCTTAACCTTTGGATCCTCTAATGCTCTTTCTGTTTATGCTTCTTTGTTCTGCTTAGATTCATCCAATTGCTCCTGAAACTTGGTATGTACATTTTTTTTGTAGAAATTTGTCTCTTTATATTAATCTCTAGCAGTTGAACTTTACTGTGGGTAGTTATTACCTCAATATGTTCTTCTTCCACAACATTCACTGTTATTACTTGCTATTTGGGATTTGTCTCAGTGTCATCGGGCAATGTTCCTGGTGGTCTATTTGCCTCACCTGATTTTCTAGGTTCTTGATGGCAGCTCCCTGAATTTGCAAGGTTTTATTTTTTCTTTGCATATGTTGGGTAGACATCTCCGCCAATTTAGTAACAAGATCTTCCAACAAAGATTTATTTTCGATCTGCTGAAAACCTGGTAGTGCATTCTATTGTGGCGAAATCTAGGTGATTACTCTAACCTGGGTAGTAAGTGTTATGATTTTGATTGTGTTGCTGTCTTTGAAAATTTTGAGCACAATTTACATTCTCTCCTAACTGAGCAAAAGAACTACCTACGAAGCAATCAACACTTTCATGATTCCATCCACAATGCTTGCACTTTGGTTCAATTGTTTGAGTTGCACTCATCTAATCTACCTTTTGTGCCACCAATTGAGTGGGTATTGTAGTCAAAGAATCAACTTCATATGCTCCAGCAATCTTCTTTCAACTCATCCTTTCAAAAGGCCAAAGTGCACTAGTGAATTCCAAGTCCTCCATGATTTGGTAGATTGATCCGCAGTTCTTTTTGTGATAGAACCATTATATGCAAAGTCTACGTTAGGTCTGCTAATTGTATTCAGACCAATGTAAAAGTATTGTACTTGGAGCCACTTCTGCATTGCATGTTGTGGGCACTAACGGAGAAGACTCTTATATCGCTCCTAAGATTCTGAATAACATTCGGAGTCCAACTGTTGGAATGTGATAATCTCGTCCCTATGCTTTGAAATCCTTTTCGGCGAGAAATATTTATTAAGAAATTTTTTACTCAATTGGTTACATGTAGTGATGTTCTGAGATGGACAGATGTCTAACCACTCTCGAGTGAGTCTCTCAATGTGTATGGAAAATATCTCAATCTGATTACTTCACTAGACACCGCGGATACTCAATATTTGCAGATGATATATGACCATTCGGATTCTCGTAGCTCTCCCAAAGAATTGTAGCACGTTCTAAAACATGTTGATCACATCATTCCTCACGTGGAAGTTTGTCTGACCAAATGCCGGATATACTTTGCTAGACTGGTTTCTCACGATTGGTAGAACCATATATTCACTCATAAGCCTCGCATTTTCATTGGCTGCAACCACATTCGGTTATGCTACTTCCAGATTAACCTCAATGGCTATTTGATTCGAATTTTCTTCTACTATATTTTCCTCTTTCTATTTTTGGTGTGTTTCCAACCGGTGTCTTCTTCGATGGTTGAATGTTTGTTCGATCTTCGGATCAAATCGAGCAAGATCACCGATTCTAGAACTTCGTACACAAGATCCTGAAAAAGGAAGCATGAAATACTATAAAGTTTTTCTAATATAATAAACTAAACTAAAAATAAAATAAAATTCAAATTAATTAAAATTTATAAAAAATAATAGTCCTGGAAAGCAGCGCCAAAAACTTTATCGTTTCATTTCTCGAAAGTGAACCGAATCATGAACAAGTAATAAAGTAATGAATATAATGTCAAACTCACGAGAACTATATGTTTGATCGGGTTAAATTTTAATTGAATAAAAAAAAATTTGTGATTTTTTTATACTAATCCATAAATTATCAATTAAACTAATGAAAGTAAGTAAATGTAATTTTCATATATGTGAGATGCATTGCTAAGATGTCGAATCTTCATTGTTATTCCATTTTAGTGTAACAATTAAAGTGACAATTTGAAATCATTTATGTTAGTCAATATTCCTAATTTAATTGAAAGTTTCTCTCGATAACGATCAAATTTATTTTCCTCATGTGATCCTTCTATCTTTCGATGAAAGATAAAAACATGATAAATGTGGTAATAAGTGTTATAACACTTATTAAAACCATATAAAGTATAGATGTATATTTTTTTTTCTCAATGAAATTTTACAATGTTTATTATATTGTGTTTAAATCATATTATCTCTCTCGATAACAATAAAATTCACTAATGATTCAATTGGTGATCAAGCAATTGAAAAGAATAATAAAACAATAAAAAAACATTCACGAATCAAACCAAATTAAAGTTAAAATAATTAATTAAAAACTAAAAATATCATAATATGGGTTTATTTCATCATAACAATGTATAAAACTAGCATAACATATCAAAATTACAAGAAGTCGTATTTAAGTGAAAAGACATAACCCGATTTTTTGATAAATTGAGAAGATAAAATGAAGATAATCTTGAATCTCTTAAATGATGTTTTGATGAATTTTCACTTGCGCTTTCTCTTCTTTGCCCAAAAATTAAGTTCAAATCTTCATTAGATTGAATTCTTACAAATCTCCTTCATTTCTCTCATTTCTCCTTTAATAATATTACTTGATAATATTGGAGTATAATATGTTTATGAGAAGTGTCCAATATATATTCTATTGTTAGGTATTTGTAGGAGTAGAAAATTGGTTGAAAATCATGTCCAAATTGGTTTCCGTTCCAATCGAATAAGAAAGTTGTCTTCGCACTCGGATTTTTTTACCTCTGCATAACAGTCAGTATTTTAGTCATAACTTTCTCTTCGATGTCCGATTGAGACGGTTCAAAATACGGTGAAAATATAACTCAAAGTTCTACAACTTCGATAATAGTATAATTTTTCCAATTCGGTCATTTACTATGTCAAAAAGGATCACAATTTTCGACTAAAAATATGGAAGATAACTTGGGGATTGGAAATTCATTTTGGTAATATTTTGATCATATTCCATTCCTTTTTAAATTATAATTTCATCCAACTGTCTCCTAGAAATCTTCAAAATATCGTCATTTCTAAATACGTCTTGTGGTCCGAATCAACTAATGAATATTTACAATTTGGTACTCAAACTTTGTACTTTGCCCTATGTTCACCAATTTTTGTTTCTTTTTTTCAATTCATCTTTCAACCATTGAGTTTCACCTATATAATATAAAATAAAATAATTTAAGATATATTTTGTTAACATAACTATCAAATATAGGTATTTTAGGCCCCCAAACAAGTATATAAAATACACTTATCAAACATGTTAAATATTTAAACTTAAAATAAATTATTAATCCTCTTTACTAATCTAAACTTAAATAAGGTGGCCATTGAATAGTATGTTGGCTCTACTTACTAAACTCCTGTTTAATGTAGTTAAAAATCAGTTTTTTTAGTAAATTTAAAAAAAAAATTGATGAAACGTGTTCTTTAAAATTTGATAAAAATCGTGGGTCCAATGAAATGAATGATTAAAAAGAATTATTGATTTTGATTTAAATGTTTATCAAAAATTTTATTCACACCAAACAAGGCTAATAGAATACCTATGCATCTTTAGTTGAAGCAAACAAAACGAATCAATCCTTTACACAAGGAACGTGTAACTTAAAATTAAAAATAAAAATACTCGTCTTCTTATAAAAACGTAAAATTTTAAATAAATTTGCATAATAGACACAAAAAATTCAAGTAATGGCCATCAACATCAATATATATGCGCAATCTTTTAGAATACTCTACAAAGGGATTGAAAATTTCACACGCTATGTTGTGTTGGATTGCATGCGGGAAAAAAAGTTGTTTTAAGATTATAAGTTTCTTACCTGGGATTGTAAAAGAAAAAAACAAACAACAACTTGTTCTAATCAAATCTCAATGGGTGTGGAATTATTTGGACCAAACATATTATACTATGAAGGCAAATACATATGTTATCCGAAATCCTAAATAGTGGAGTTGAGAGTTACGTGATGCAAAGGACATTGATGTCATTAATAGGAATATATATCGTTCAATCGAAGATTATCATATGAGATGCTGATGAGCAACTAAAGACATACTAAACTAGTTGTCTGTTTTCTTTTACGAGGTCTAATATTGATTCATGGTATGCATCTTCATATTTTAAAGTACTAGAATGATTTAAGATTCTAGCATTAGTTATAAGAGATTTCAGAAGAAAAGCAAATGGAGAAGATAAAAATCAAGAGGTAGGGAGAACTAAACCTAGGGGTGTAGAGGAGACGAGTAGAAGTGGCGATGAATTATTGCTCTCTCTTTCTATCGTGAACGCTATTATCTGGTGACTAACTTGCTACAATTTAAAAGATTAAGGACGGCTATTACAATATAAATAATGGACAACAAATTAAAGGTGAGAACATCCATTGCATTTTTTGATGCAAAAAAAAAAGTCAAAATTCCAATAATGGACAATTTTGTGGCCTCCAGCCTAGAGTACGACCTTCCCATGCTTCGTGACAACATCGATGTCGTATGGAAAAGGAGCCACCCAGTAGCGGCCTCTGGACTGGCAAGGAAAATGTTGATTTCGTGGAACATTGTTTTGAATCATTTAGACTTTAATCTTTCTTAGATCGTATTTGCGTATAGTTAGTTAATGACATTAGTAATATTAGGATACGTTTAGTACGTCGTATTAAATCATATATGGATCAAAATAATCATATCTTATCCTTATCCGGTGTTTGGTGCAATTAACAGGAGTGCTTATCCTCATTTATTCAATAGTATAAAAGTAGTACGCTATGTGAAGTTTTAGGTTGTATAATTTATTTATCAACTTATGAATTAAGAAAATATTAGTTAAACTGAATTAAATAAATTTATTTACAAGTAAATAAGAGTTAAGAATTTCACTTACAACTAAAAAATCAATTATAAGTAAAAAATATATATATTAAATGAAAAAGAGTAAAAGAAATAGTTATAAATACTGAATCGTATATAAGCAAAACAATTCACTTATAAGTTATAAATATTTATAAGTACAAAATTTGTGTATGAGTAAAAATTACTTATAGGTTACAAAAATGCATATATAAGTAGAAAAATCACTTGTAAGTTAAAGAATAACTTTATGACTAAAACATTTTTATTTAGAGTAAAAATTGCTTATAAGATAAAAATTCACTTATATGTAAAAAAATAAAAATAAATTGTAAATTAAGTAAAAGATATAACGAAAAAAAATCAATTATAAATAAAAAAATTGCATATTAAATAAAAGAATACTACTTATAACTAATCAAAAATCATTTATAAGTAAACAAAAAAAAAAAAACTTTATAACTAAAAAATTGCTCATAAGTAAAAAATTACTTATAAGTTAAAATTTTGTTCATTGTAAAAAATCTAATTATAAATAAAAATTTTACCTTTAAATTAAAAATTACTTATATGTGAACAATTTGCTTGTAATTAAAAATTTCACGTATGAGTAAAAAATTTCATACAAGAAATTATAAGTAAAGTAATTACTTAATAAGTTAAAAAGATTCTAATAAAAAAATTGCACAATTCTTTAAATTTTAATTACTTGTATGATCTTCTAATAGAGTGTAATACCAAACGTCATAATCTTATCCTCCTAATCCAATAATCTGTATCAAATTTATTCTATGATATTGAAATACAAACTAATCCTCATTTTTTTCTTAAACATATTTCACACGACTCTTTAAAAATTGTTAGCCTTGTTGAATTTCCTCTGCATCATAGTAGTGAAGAAGGAAAGAAAATAGATGGAATCACTTTCTTATTTTAGGACTTGTAATCAATTTGGTTATTTCTTATTTTAAAGATTTTTTTTTGTGAACTATAACATTAAGATTAATATTAGTACTTTCTGCGTAGCCAATAAAATAAAATCACGTATATTTTGAAACTTATGAACTAATCGAATATTAAATATGTATCTTTTCTCTTACTAAATCAATATAAGAGTAAAGATTTACTTTAATTAATTAGCTTCCTTACCCTCCTTCATTATCGATATCCAAGTCACTAATAGATTTTAAAAAGTTAAACAGTATTACAATGTCATCCAAAAACACGAGCGAAATTCCCTTAACGTACAAATAATTTATCAATAAACAAATGATTAACAAGCAAAAACACACTCAAATTAGCACAAATCACAAATACCTAACCATATAAAAATTATAAAGTATAATAATGTTATTAATCATTGAAAGGGAGAGGGACAAGATCACTTTACTTGGATGTACCGATGTAGAAAGATGCTTGAAAAAAAAAAAAATTTAATGGCCCAACATTTGGCCAAAACAATATTTGATATTATCAACAAATTTCTTTAGAATGATTGAATGTGGATAACAGATTGACTGTTAAAAGACTATATGGCCAATAGACACAAGAATAAGAGTTGAAAGAACTGTCCATCTTCTTCATATGGGTATGTCCCCTCTTTACTTCATTCATTCATCAAATTAAGATCCCACTTGACCTAATTCATGTCCCACCCCTCACAACATTATTTTGGCATAAAGCAACCACCATCATCCTCATTTTCCCCATTAATTATTGGCACTATGTTTCGTACACTCATTAGACAATAAGGTAGAAATTTTAACTTTCTTTTCTTCTTTAAAATGTTGAGACTGGTACAATCTATGCTAATAAACAAATAATCGCATGGCAATTAAACCACCTCATTTAAAAATTTAAGTTATTAGAGTGTCGAAAAACATTGTTTATTTAAATTAGGTTTTTTTTATATGCCCAACATACATAATTTTCATAAATGTAACGAAACTTAGCCCCTATTTGATTTAGATAAAAATTAAATTTTTTATAGATTTTGAGAAATGTTGATGTAATATGTGGTTGAAAAGTTGTGGAACCATAAAATGTGTAGTTAAAATTAATTATTAATTTCGACTTAAATTTTAATCAACTTTAAAAAAAAACACATGGGCTCAATTTTAAGACATTTTTCAGCTATGGTACTATATTGGAAGCACTAGCTAGCAGAAAAGATAAATTTATTTATTTGTATCAATTATGTATTCAACAACTTAAGTACCCCATATCTTTCAAGTTAATGTTGATTTATGCTTTGATAATTGGGTGCAATCTTGACACACCGTTGAAAATCATTGATCAACAATTACTTAAATCACTAAAAGTTAGTTATAAAGAACCTTAAGATTGGATTGTTTATCTTAATAATTGAATTATTAGATATGATATATGTTACAAAATGACAACTTTATTAAGATTTGAAATCTCATTCCCATTATATTGAATCAATGAACAAAGGTCAATGCATATATGATTATTATTAATTAGTTTAATGTCAACTATTAGATATTATACACTCGTTTTAATGTATTTCTACTTATTTTGTAATCATTATTGATTAGTTTTTTTTTTTTTACGAGTGTATAGTTGTTGTAAATAGTAAATGATAAATGGTGGTAGGGAGATTTGAATACTCAACCTTTGCCGACCATGCTATGATATTTCATTTCTTGTTTTATATAAGTTATCGCACGTGTACAACAGTAAAAAATAGGTTGTGATTAGATTTGAACATAATACATTAACATGCTCTAATATGTTGAAATACATAGTCTAAAAGCTTCTATCACTGTACAATCTACCTAACAACATGACACAAGGCTATAATTGTTACGTGTTATTGTTATTTAGGTTTTGCGGTAGGGATAATCGATGTTTGGGGTTTTTATGTTTCTCTTTATGGTCCTCTCTGTAATCCAATTTTGGCATATTGAATGACACTTCCATCTTCCTTGGTCAATTTTTGTCATTTTAATGCCTTTTCATTTTTATTGCATTTTAATAAACAAATTTTCTCATTTTCTAGCCATCTTTTCTGTCTTGTTAATGGTTAGTGGGTGTTATGGTAAGTTACTAGAGATTTATGGGCTTAATAGTTTGAATTCGGAAGTCAAACTCCTCCAAACCATCCTCGTTGAATCATTTATTTAAAAGTTTAAGTTCGTAGATATGTCAAAATTTCAAATATGTATCATTTAAAATCATTCCCAACACACCTCTGAGGTATGTAGTGATTTATTTCTTTTCCAACAAAGTCTAACACACATGCTCAGTTTCATTAAATGGATGGTATCGAGATTTGAACGTAAGAAGTTAAATCACTTGATCTAAAATTTTAAACTCGTAGATAAAATTAAATATTTATTATTTAAATATTATCCTTTAACACCTCATAGACGTGGATTAAATCAGCCTACTTGAGCGACCATATCAATTTTCCAACACTAATTACTAATTAATAGCTATAAATAGGCTAGTCCACTATAAATTTATTAGTTAGCAGTCCATAAATGTGAATTCAATGTCCAAATCACTTTATTTCCTCATACCCACTATCTAGTGTTTACTCTTATAATCAATGAGCTTGGTGGGGTTGCATCATAAAAATATCTAGAGCTTATTATAAAATAATTTATTTCTTTTCCATCTAAAATTCTATGTTAAATTAAATTTCACTTATTCTATTTTAGATGATCTTGAACCCACTAACTTTAGTTCTTGATCGACGGATAGAAATCACCACCATCACCACATGTTCAAGCCATGGAGACTGTACAATTGATATTAACTCCATAGATCTTAGATTACACTATTATTAGTACTATTGTGAGCAGAGACGGATTTAGGGGTCCAGTCGTCGGGCCGTTAGGTTATTATTATTATTATTTTTTGTTTAAAATTTAAAAAATGTGTAATTTTTTTTTTTTTACATATTAGCTCGGCTTGTAATCCAGTCTTGGATCCGTCTTTATTTGTTACTCACTAACAATAAATCGATTAAGTAGTATTTTTATTCCTAAATCTATTGAGTTTGGTTCTCTCTCCTTGAAATTAATCCAATTTTTAGATTAATAATTGAAAATAAAATGCTTCAGATAGTGAATTATTTTCCAAGATGAATATGACTGGAAAGTGGCAAGCAAAAATTAAAAGAAAAACAAGCAACAATAATGGTGATAAGCGTCTTGGTCCAAACAATCTTCAGCACCAATATATACCTATGGGACCCTTGTTCCATGCTCAAAACCAGTTCAAAACCAACATAAAATCTTAGTCCTTCTGCATATAATACGAGAAATCGAGTATACTTGACCTTAGAGTCATCTGGTTGACACAGCTCCTTTCAAAAATGAAGGTTCTATATTTCTAATATATAAGAAGTGAGTCGGACCGGCCGATTGGCCATGGTAAACCGGACAGGTTAAAGAAGATTATTTCTACATATTTAATTTTTTTGATTTGATGTTGATCTTTTACCTTTTTCGAGTTTCGTTTTTAGAACATTGTTAATAGGTTGATGTTAAGTAGAAGTTGGGAAAAGATGTGATGGATGAGGGACAGGGGCATTAATTCCGATAGCGTTTCACACTAAGAATTACAAGCATATGAGCTAACAACAGGCAGAAGAATCAGTTTTGTGTTATTTTATGATTCCAAGGGGGGATGAATATGGCCTTGTTGGGCCTACTTGCAGGGCTATATGTGCTCATTTTGACAAGTTCCAGCAGTTCTACAGACAAAATGTTAGAAGATGATATCTCCCCCTTAAGCATTTGTTGAAATTAATATAGGTGAATAATATCTATCTTGTAGTTCTAATCAGTCACTAGTTATGTTGAATACAAAGACATTAAACTAACAATGTGATCGGTATTAGGAAAAGAAGATGGACTTCTCAATGTCTTCATGGCTTTCATAGTCGTTCTTTCTGATAGTCCTGTCTATTTGTTCTTATACGTGAATTTAGAAATTTATCTCATTGACGACTATGATAGTTTGTCATCTGCAAATAATTTTCGATGTGAAAACACAAAGCCTAGTGGCTGATCTTTGAATAGGGAAAAAGCGGATCTGTAGGGTCCCAAATGAATTGGCTGCTCGTCTAATCCTTTAAAGTCTAGAGACGTGATCACCGGCAGATCCAAAACGGGAATCTCGTCTAAAGATTATGATACTACGTTCTTATGTTGTTGTAAAAGAACGGTTCGATTAGTTTTGATCAGTTGCCAAAAAAGTATTGTGGCAACAGAATAAGCTCCTATTTGAAAAAAGATAATTGAATGAGAAAGTATTCAGACAAGCATATGTAGATTTTGTGTAAGATTCTGTCATTTTTTTTGAAACACAGCTAGAACCGTATCAACATACTTTTGATTTAGAGAAGTGGATTTGGATTGCAAATTACAAACGACTCTTACAAGAATGATATGTAAGAGGATTCCAATGGCTATTCACCATTTTCGTGGTTATTGATAGCCCAAGAATGGATAAAACAAGAGGGAGGTGAATTGGTTTTTTAAAACTTTTTCGAAGAATTAATCTAAATTCAAACAAATAAAGATTAAATAGATTAATTCAAATAGTAAGCATAAATATAAAAGCGATAAGTAAAAGGGAGAGAGGATGCAAACGATGTTGTTATGGAGGTTCGATCCCAAACACGATCTACGTCCCCCGTTACCAAGCTCTCCGTCACGAGCAAGGCCTTTTTCACTATATTGATTGACTTATGGTGCAATCCAACCCTTTACAAAATCCTAAACACGATCTACGTCCCCCGTTACCAAGCTCTCCGTCACGAGCAAGGCTTTTTCACTATATTGATTGACTTATGGTGTAATCCAATCCTTTACATCACTTCAGGTGACTTACAAAAGGAGCACCGATCCTATACAATGTTGAGCTTTATAGGACTTCAACACGACCCACACTATTGAGCTTTAAGGGACCTCAATAAAACCCATACTTTATCAAATTGATTTTACAATAAAATTCATCTCTTGATAAATAATACAAACAAATTAAGTATTAAGAGAGGTTAACACTTTAGTGAATAGTAATAAATGATAGCTCAAGTGTTAGATGAAAAATTTTGATGAATATGATAGTCAAAAATTAGATTCAATCATTCAAAGTGTTTCAATGAGAAGATGAAGAAATAAATACAATGTAGGTTCAAAAATTTTCTCAATAATTTCTCTCTTTTAATGGATGATTGTAATAAATTAAGTACTAAGAAANAGTGTTAGATGAAAAACTTTGATGAATATGATAGTCAAAAATTAGATTCAATCAATCAAAGTGTTTCAATGAGAAGATGAAGAAATAAATACAATGTTGGTTCAAAAATCATCTCAAGAATTTCTCTCTTTTAATGGATGATTGTAATAAATTAAATACTAAGAGAAAAATGAGAAACTTTGATGAATATTATAATTTTTTGAATTTTATAAAATCAATCAAAGTTTTAAATATGAAGAAGCAGAAATGTTTATGCAAAATAAGTGTAAAGATCTTATTCAAAAATATCTCTCTTTTAAAATTGATATAAGTAAATGAAGCTCAAAAGAGAGAAGAAAAACTTTGATGAGAGAAATGATTCAAGAAGTTTGATTCAAAAATCAAAGTTTTTGTTATGAAGAAATAAATGAAATGAATGTAAAAATGTAAGTTCAAAGAAGATATTTTACAAATATATTTCAGAAGAAATCTCTATTTTTGGTTGTTTATGAATGCATAGTGAAGAAGTATTTATAACAGTCAAAACGCCAAAAGTTCTGTCCAACCGGACGACCCTATCGGCCGTCCGCCACTGAACCGGACGACCAATTAGTCGTTGTGGTC
>CAIGRP010088296.1:0-20289 GCA_903798385.1 Fraxinus cuspidata
CCTCATCGTTTGGATGTTGATTGATTAGATTGTATTGTATTGTATTGTATATCCTCTTCTAAGCATTTCAATCAATCCCTAAAATCCCGTGTGCTATGTCTTACTCCTACTGTATATAGACGTCGAAGCTTGACTGCTTGACATGGTCTTAGATATGGGAACTAGGCATTAGCGCCAATCAATGCAAAGTACAGGGAAAGCATGGATAGTCGTGGTAGACTTGCTATAAATGTATTACTTCATGTGAACAACGTTGTTGATCCAAAAAGGGAAAGAACTGGCAACTAATGGGGATAACAATCGACGTACTTAGATGTCCTAGAACAATCACTCTCTCATTAATATTTATGATTTATGAAAAGTAAAATAGTGAAATATGAATAGTTTTGTAACCTATTCATTTAAACGTTCTAAGATTCCCACAATATATATTATTGTGGTATAAATGAAATCGGTCAGAACACATTCTATAGCGGTATATGTTAAAGATTTGCTAAAAGCACTCAAGACATAGCTATTTCGACAATTTTAGGCAACTAAAAACATATTGCATCGTATTTTCAAGCACCGATTTGTTATACTTAAATCACAATTTTCAATTGCAATAAGTTATTTAAATTTCTAAATAAAAAAAATACTTCAAACTTTGTTGCAGCTCACGTGCAATGCATGTGTTACATACTAATCATAAAAATATGGCGTCGATATAGCCACCGTTATTATTTTATATTTTGTAAGGGTAATTAATTACGAGTTATTCCAATCTTCAATTTTGCACACCATGCGGGTAACTGTGAAATGTGAAACATGCACACCATGCGGCCGGTGCCACTGGAAAAAACTAGTTCAGTTTGAAGCTCAGAACCATCAAGACTCCTACCCACAAATTTGGAAGTGCGGATGCGGTGGCAATATATACACACCATAGTTCTGCTATCTTGTGTAGTGCATGTGCGAAGTGTGTGCAGCCAAAATTGGATTAAAATGTGTTTATGAAATAAATATTTAAAATTTTTTAATAGCAATCGTCACTCGTCAAATTGTCACAGATTCTGTTGAAATATAGCATTTATTTTTAATTTTTCTAACAATAGATAAATAAATTAGGGATGAAAATATTCAAGGTGGTGGTGGTAATTAATCTTCTTGTTAGTATAGCCATTAAAGCCATTTATCTTTACTACTAACGAATGTCATTAAAATTACAAACACTCACTTCTTCTATTGAAGTAAATTTATTTTCTGAGAAATCAAATTACATATTTTTTTTAAAGATATATTCAAAGCATATTAAAATTTGAATTTGAATGTGAAGATATAGCTATTTTGACGTTTTATACAACTTACAATATATTGCATCGTATTTTCAAACATCAAATTGTTATATTAAATCACAATTTTCAATTGGTCCAATTTATTTAAATATCTAAGTAAAAAAGTACTACTAAATATGGGCAATGCATGTGTTGCATACCAATTTATATCTATAATATATTAAATATCACATCAAGTGAAAATTATTATTTGGACAATTATATCCTTACTATAATTCAATTATACCATATTTTTCGTTTTTCAATATATATTTAATTATTTCAATATATATATTATCACCAAGTGGGAATTATTTTTTGAATGATTATATTTTTACTATCATTTAATTATTTCAATAATATCTTACTTTTCGTTTTTTAATATGTATTTAATTATTTCAATGATACCCTACTTTTCATATGTCAATATGTATTTAATTTATTAATCATTTGAAGCATTTTAAAAAACATTATTATTAATTATTTTGTCAACTATTTAGTTATGATGAATATATATTTGATACATTCATTACCTTACATTTCGTTTTTCAATATGTATATTATTTATTTAACCATATTTGACATATCCATTACCTTTTCATTTTTCAATATGTATTTAACTTAATTAATCATTTGAACAATATCATTATGAATTATTTTGTCTCTATGATCAATGTACATTTAACAAATTTATTTCAATTGATTGAATAATAAATTAAATTCATTAAAAAATGAAACAAAAGATGAATATTTTTAGAGTGTTCTCCCAATTGATTCATTCATTGAATGTTAAGATAAAATAAGGGGGATATAATGCGTATCCATAATAAATATATCAATTGATATATTTAATGTATATTAAGCGAATCCGAAAAAGGATGACATTCGTTGGATGATCAATTAAATCAAAAGAGTAAATGGAATAACTATTCTAATTGACTTTGTCAATTATTTGAATAATTTTCACAAACTGGTTTTTATTTCATTTGAATCAAAAGTTCATTCTATTAATTATTTTTTATATTCTCACATCTTACAATATTATTTTTATAGCACCCATAAAACATTTCAGAATAACATACATTGCACGTTCAAATATGACTAGTTATTAGAAAAATGTGGCATCAATATAGCCACCATTTTTATTATTGTATATTATGAGATTAATTAATTATGAGTTGCAATTTAATAAGCATAAAGAATTTTGAGGGAAAAAAATTGAAGAGAATACAAATGTATAGGGTAAAAGAATAGGTCAATATCATCCGCATTGCTAGTACAGTATTAGAATTTTCAAGATCATTTGAAAATACAGAAATTAAAATGTTTTTTCTCTCTATAAATATACAAGAAAATAAGTTGGAATACTTGCAAGAGTTTCCAAATCTTATGAAATTTTGTATAAAAATTTAATGGAACTAGAATGCTAGACTGATTAACAGAACTCGCCCGAAAATTTAACTACGAATCATCTCCATGTCGGTTTTAACTTAACTGAGGTATAAAGACTTGTCTTGCATTCAAAACTGGAATTTTAAATAATTTCCTTTGATCTCTTGGACTGAATCCTCGTGTAGAAATTAGCACAATTTCTTCGACTTCTTGAGCTAAATCCGATTATGCAATGCATGTGTTCTCACTATCAATCAGAGATCGAACTCTGTCGACATTTACATGATCATGAGAGCAGCATAGACCATTAAAAGTAGAAGAAAATTCATTGTGCTTATGCTGTGTCGACCTGAAATACAAAAAATCAGATGTTAAAAAAGGATAATGCAAACGAGAAAAACACCAATCAGGTATGCATACTCAACAGAATGACCAATGAACCAGTAAATTTTTCTCAATGTAGTTTCTCAGCCATTCTAGCGGTTGACAAGTGCAATTGCTGTAAGTAATACCCTCTCAAATTAATGACAAATACAGTTATGCAGCCATAAAATATAGATAATTTTGATCATCGTGTTTCCATTAGTCGTGTTAATAGCATGAAATATATTGTGAAAGGACATTCTCAGAAAAGGCGCTGATATACGAGGTGAAGATTGAGAAATAAGAGGAGAAGGAATGACATTAAGTGTGATAGTGATACTCGACTTGATCCTGAATTTGTAATTTGAATAGGTGTGAGATATCAACGAATCTTCGTAACTCATCTAAAAGTTTAGAAAGCTTGATCCCAAAATTTTGTCTACTTCATGTTAAACCATCTCATAGATTTAAGCTGTTAGAGATTTAAACACACTGCATTTGGAATGTAGGAAATAATAACATGTTACCTTTTTTACATTGATAGAAGGACGACAGAGAAATGGCACAATCTAAGGATTACTGGTGGCAGAAAATTGAACTTACTGCTTTGTACAGATGCTGCTGCAGGAAGTGCGGGAATCTTGACAGCTGCAGTCAGAAAAAGTTTGAATATAAGTCGGTATTTATATTCAAATGGGGATGACTTAAACAGCAGAAAAAAGTGAAGAAGTATTCAAGTGGAGATACTCTTGTTGCACGACGAATCTGCTAATTGAGATGTAGAAGGCCAAGGTGCTGGAATGTTATCGTTCAAATCACAGACGAAGCTAACCTCTGACGATTTGTCTAATACGACATCTGACGGCAAGCTTGGCAAAAGGCATCCTGACTCTATTTTCAAAACAGAGGACAAGGGAAAGTAAGATAGAGAGAATCAAACTATGAAAAAAATCAGGAAGAAAGTTTCCGAAGAAAAAATTTTGATTCTCTCTCTAAATCAAGTGACTATGTAAGCTAGGCAAGAAAGATTTTAAAAAATATGAGATGATAAAAGTGGCAACTTCTGCTTCTGATTTTGAACTTTGAAATATATTTTGTTTCCTAAAGAAATTGTTACCCCCCCATAACAATGTCATGTTTGGCTAAGCTGTGAAGAAGAAAATTACTGTTTTAGAACTGAAGTAAAGACCTATTTCTAAAAGGGTAAGTTTATGAACTAAAAAAAATAAAAATAAAAATTCTAGAAAAACTTGAGCATGTTTGGCAAAAATAGTTACTTAAAAGTAACTCTTAAGCTTAGTCAAACACGTTTATATCATCAAGACTATACTGAGCAATGAGGATATTCAAGAAAGCAGTCGTAGTTCTGTTAACATGGGTTAAACTGATACAGGTGTCTAATGATTTACTTGTTTAACCAAACTTTGATGTCAAACTAGAATCTATTACATTTTAAACCATTTAATATTGAAAGGCACAAATTTATAATCGAAAATTGTACAAGTCTTCTAGGAGCAAAAAGTTCGAATTTTTCCCTATGTCCGTATAAATTATATCATGTCATCGAATTTCAAATTCCGAGTCCAAACCGGAGTGATTTATTTTCGACAATGTCATTAGCTGTGAAGAAATAACTCAATAACATAGAACTAGCACCATAAGTTTAAGTTTCTAAATAAAAATGTAGAAGTAAAGCTGCTGAGAAGTAACAGATAATACAGCTATATGCACCCCTAAAATCCAAAATGAAAATAAACGGAATAAAAATAATATCAACTTGAAGATATAGATGAGAAATTATTAAACTGAAAAAGTTGAAAAGTTACCTTTTGTACCTACTGGTGTAGTCAGACGATGATTGCCAGATCAGATCAGCAAAGACAAAATGAAAATCCTTTCATATATTAGCGTCATTTGAATTTACTTTGTTTTTGGATGACGAGCTGTTTGGCTGAGCTTAAAAAGTTTACTTATAAGATAAGTAATTTCTTTTTTGATTAAAGTTGGAAATAAGTTTAGTTATTAGACAATGAGGTAAGAATTATTTTCAAAATAAGTAACTTATCCCAACATGTTTAAAAGCATAAGGTTACTTAAAAATGTTTTACTTATTTTGAAGCTTAGCCAAACATGCTAGATATTTAGACAGGCAGAATCAGACAACTAACCTTGAAGGGAGAAGTCCTTGAGGTTAATATGACATAGGCTATAAACATTTTTGGTAATGTTTGCTTTCCGTAACTTTACTCCAAGCGAGGCAGCACAATTTAAAGCCTGCAAGTTGGTGATGAAACTCTGCCTTTGCAGGAGAGACACATAGCTCTCCACGCCGTTGCAGCATTCTATCTGGTTACTTATTTTATCATTGCAGCCGTTTATGACATGGCTCATGTTGGGGAAATTCAGAGGGCAAACTGAAGCAGCAATAACAGAGAAGCACGGGAATTACAATCTCATTGAGGAAATAAACAAAAGATGAAAAAGAAAACGTAAAGATATACTTCCTCACACCCAATTCTAAACAGTGCAATATACAAACTCATTAATCACAAAGAGAACTTTGGTGTTTATGTTGCACCTTTATTAATTTTGCAACTAGACAGTCCTCGAAGAACTTCTTTTGCATGAGAAGGATCAAGTTTACTAGCAAGCCACCTGAGGACAATATTTTTGCAATCATTAACCCTAGTTGAAAGGTCAGACATCACACGGGATTCATACAGGCTCATGAGATTATAAGCCTTTTCAGCAAGCTTTCTTGAAGCTTCCACTATTGCATTCTGACAAACTTGCTCACAACATTCATTCAAAGTGTCAATCTTCCCACAGGCTGCAAGAAGGTTAGCTGAATCCACTGTGCTCTCAAACTCACTAACATTGTTAATTGGACAAGAACCTTCCGTAAGGTTTGAAGGGCGAATAGGGCATATCTTAAACAGATCCTCATTGGATCCCTGACCCACAAGAATCTTCTCAAAATCTGAAAGGCAATGCACTGCCAGAGTCCCATTTAGAGCAAGTGAATCAGTATCTTTACTAGATTGACCAATCAGTATGCTTAGCGTGGCTTCCAATTGTGGGCAGCACACAACATTAGCTAGAAATGGTGCAAATGCAGCCATACAATCAATTGATCTCACTCGCGTCATGCTTGTGATGACAGTAAAGTTCAAGTTACAAAGTCCTGCAAAAAGACAAGTAAATTGAGTACATATGTAACTTAATTCCATAACTCAAATTATTTTTAACAAATCAACAAGATTGAGACAAACCAGATAACTTGGGGACGGTGCTATTCGTGAATGGTATCAACGGAGAAGGAGCAAGTAGAGGAAGAAAGGGCTGAGGACTTGAAGTAGGGGAAGTATTGGGCAAAAGTACATCTTCTGTTTTATCCTTAATCATGGAGCTTTTGAGATAATTCAATGAGGTGCAACAGGATTCCCGCAAGCCTGTACAATGTTAAATGATAAATGCCAATATTGAAGTTCTGAATGCCGAGTTTTTCGTCTCTTTTCGTGAATACTGGAATCATGAAAACTGAAATGATATTCAAGCAATGTGGTATAAAATGCAGAAGCTTCCAGAGTTAAAAATGATAGTAAAGTAACCACGAAGCCTAATTTCTCTTTTATCGACATTGATGCTGTCATTTTCAGCTCCGTCCTTTCACTCTCAGCAAAATTTCAATTTTCATCCCATCTCTAAACTTGTAATTCATGGATTGTAGAATTATAGAGCTATATTCAATTGTCAAAGATATATTTCACAGCTTTAATCATCAAGTTTCTAAATTCTCAACTTAAAATACTGACAATGCCTTACAGAAAATGTTAGGAATTATGAATCTCAACTGCGAGAGCAATAACACGGATTTATAATGGTTCAACTTAAATGTGGGAGCTATATCCACTTGCAAGTGCAAGTTCTTTGCAGTGAAGTAAGAAGACGATCACAAGCGTGATCTCAAGCTCTCACTCTGTGCCTCACCAAAAAACTTCCCCCTAAAACATAGTTTTTTTTTTATGAAGAACACGATGGACACTTTATCTACTAAATATACCTCTAAGTGTATAGCGGATTAGAGAGGCCAACAATACATTTCCTGCAGGAATTAACCAGCACGGAACATTATATCTAAGAAATAGCATTATCAAAACTCAAGAGCCAATGCAGCAAAACTTAGCACAGTTAACCAACCAAATTCAAACCTAACGCATCTTGAATTGAACTCTAAGCACAAGATTACAATTTTTTAAAACCTATTGACCAAAACCCACATAGCACCAAAAAGAATACTAAAAACACAGCTGGTTTCTTGAAAAGCCCAGCATTTTATAAGTAACATATGGAGCAAGAAACAAGTAAAAAAAAAAAAAACTGTACAAATAAGCTATAAGTACTTACAGAGAAGAAGCAGTAGCACAATTGGGAGATAAAAATTGAATCTTTGAGCCATCCCTGTCGTTCCTACTTGCTCGATTGACCTCACTGAAAGCTAAAAAAAATGGCAAATAGGCCAAGAAAAACCCATCTCGGGAATACAGTTTCAGTTTTAGGAGAAAAGGTTAATTTTTATGTTAGTAGAGGGAGGGGTCCAGTGGTGGTTTGGGGCAGCCCGCAGCCACGAATCAGCTGCTCAGCTCAAGTGTGTGGGTAATAAAAAATCAAACTTAGCAATAGTGGAAACCGCACTTTCAAGAAAATATTATGAGCTTGTTTGAGTTTGAGTGTAGTTGAAAGATTAATAATGAATTTTAAATTTAAGTGAAATATTATTTTATTGAAAATTGTGTCAACGAAGGGAAAGAAAAATTCATTTAAAAAAAAATCAAGCAAGGATTTTATAAAAATCTTGATTTAACTTAGACAAAATCCATACAGTAATGTCAACTGCAGCTAAGCGTGCATTTAAGTCCCCAACCTACTCTTTGTCTGCACAGTTTCGTGACTCACATGCACGGCACGTGCAACTCCAAGGTATTGCTGCTCGATTTCTGTGGCTGGCCTGGGCACCGAAAACGTGTCAAATTACAGCACTGTAATTTCCTACCAACACAAATTTTTCAAAATATCAAAGAGAACGCATTTTCAACAATCTCAAAATGGACAATCAAAATACAAAACTCAAAATGAATTCAAAACTCAAAACACAAAACTGAAACACAAAAAGAACAGCCCCTTAATTTTTATGTTAGTAGAGGGAGGGGTCCAGGGGTGGTTTGGGGCAGCCCGCAGCCACGAATCAGCTGCTCAGCTCAAGTGTGTGGGTAATAAAAAATCAAACTTAGCAATAGTGGAAACCGCACTTTCAAGAAAATATTATGAGCTTGTTTGAGTTTGTGTGTAGTTGAAAGATTAATAATGAATTTTAAATTTAAGTGAAATATTATTTTATTGAAAATTGTGTCAATAAGGGAAAGAAAAATTCATTTAAAAAAAAAAAAATCAAGCAAGGATTTTATAAAAATCTTGATTTAACTTAGACAAAATCCATACAGTAATGTCAACTGCAGCTAAGCGTGCATTTAAGTCCCCAACCTACTCTCTGTCTGCACAGTTTCGTGACTCACATGCACGGCACGTGAAACTCCAAGGTATTGCTGCTCGATTTCTGTGGCTGGCCTGGGCACCGAAAACGTGTCAAATTGCAGCACTGTAATTTCCTACCAACACACGATTAGAAATAATGAAACTTGATACTTCGTGAAAGTCGTATATTTTAGACGGTAGCAACTTGCATAGATTTATTGATGTAAATATTAGTGAAAATTGTAGAAACGGTCCCTCATATTTCACTTTTTTACAAATTTTATTCTAATATTCACTTTGTGTCATTCGCGATCCCAAATCTTCTAAAAATATGCATTTGGAGTTCAAACTATCCATTTGACTAGAAAAGTGCCATCCAACGCCGGCACTGCCTCTGGTGCCTTATCTCACTTTCATTCATCAACCCTTAAAACCCTAACTTAGTAATAATCAGTAGATTCAGAACTCAATTGAACAATTAATAAGCAACAATGGTGAAGCACTTGGCCTCCATATTCGGAACAGAAAAGGACCTGGTTAATTGCCCGTTTCATTTTCGAGATAGGCGAATGCCGCCATAGCGACCGTTGCTCCCGCCTAGACAACCGCCCTATAATCTCGTCGACGCTCATTCTCGCTAATATGTACCACATTCCAAATATGATAACCCCCGGCATGGATCCCCAGGTCAGCCCATCGAACCAAGAAGATCCTTCCAATTTTCCCACCTCAGATCTCAATTTGTTTGCTTTTTAATTTGATTATTCTATTTGGGATATGGATTTTATAGTATAACTTCTTCCTACAGGATGTTTTGGGGAAGAATGAGAGTCGATGGTGGTGGACATGATGTTTTGGGGAAGAATGAGAGTCGGGTGGTGGTGGATGTTGTAGGTCGTGACGGGCAATGGTGGTGGACTGATTTTGGGGAAGGAGAGTCAGGTGGTGGTGGACATGATTTATTTATTTATTTATTTTTTACTTATTTTTTTAACTTATTTAATGGAAGAAAAATGCAAAGCACCATTATACCTTTTTTTTTTTAATTTGGTCAAAATTGATCAAATTTTGACTTTTTTTTATCAATTAACGATCTCCATTCAAAGTGTATATTTTTGAAAGGTTGGACTGTATGTGACACAAAATGAAGATTGGAATAAAATATGCGAAAAGGTGAGGTTATGAATTGCTATTGTAATTTTTCCTAAATATTATATATAGCTCCTATTTGATAGAAATTAAGTCAGAGTTAACGATTAATTTTAATTTTATGGGATTCACAACTTTTCAATAATATATTTTATCAACTTTTATCAAAATCTACTAAAAATTTGAATTTAATCCCCACCAAACAAAATGCATAATCTTTCTGTCAAATTGTTAAGTAAATAAATAACTTGAATGTTAAGAAAATAATTTAGAACTGTATGCTCGTTAAGATGCAAAAAGAATTAAGTATGTTTTGTTTTTTATTTTTTAACAAAATGTCATCAATTTTTAATGAAGGATTTAGAAATAATAAATCTATGAAATTTTAAGTTAGGATAAAATATTTTCTTTTCATATTCAGAAAAATGAGTATCGAATTGCATATTTAACATATACAACTCAAGTTCAAAATTCATGTATAAAATTTTTTGAGTCTCTTAAATTGTTTGTTCAATAGATTTGGCAATGACGTTAGTGGTGAAAAATAATTCATTTAGGGTCCGTTTGATTGGAATGATGAAAAATGAGTGAAAAGAAAACGAATTTCAATTAAAGTAATTGCTTAGAACTTGATTTGCAGGGAATTGTCAATTAAGTGTGTTTGATTTGTATAATTTTCCATCCGGGAAAATTTTGAAATTTTGGATCTTTTTGTTCATGTTTGGCTTTAGTTTACATGGAAATTATCCATTAAAGTGATTTTATTTTTTTTATAATTGGTTATGAAATTTGTTACCATTGCAAAAAAAAAAAAAAAAAAAAAAATTTGCTTGAAAACTATTTTTTCATCAAAGTTTAGTGTTCGTTTGGTTTCGTTTTACATAGAAATTGTTCATTAAAGTGAATTTTTTTTTTATTTTTTACAATTGGTTATGAAAGTTATTCCCATTGCCCAAAAAAAAAAAAAAAAATTTGGCCAGAATCTAGAATTCCTTTTCCCATCCCAAGAAAGCTCATGCCAAATTTTGTCAATCAAACAAGAGTAAAGTTGGAAAATAGAAAATAAATTCTTAATTCCATAAAAAAAGAAGGCTATCAAACAGGCCTTAGTTTACTTTAAATTTACTTAAAATAATTGTTGTTGCATCACTTTATTGTTTGTCACTTTCATCTTGAAGTTTGAATGTATAGTTATCAAAATCAGTGAGAACTTAGCGGTTTTGTCCTAAAATTTGGGGTCATAATTAAATCAAAACTTTCCAAAACCAATTAAAACTTGCTCCAACCAAGCGATTCATCATTTGGATGAGTGTGTCGTGGACTTATGTTGAATCATGATTTAAGTCATGCAAATATTTTTTAATATTCTCCATCCGATAAAAATCTAATAATGTACTTAATAATACCAGTTTCTCCATTGTCAATCTCGATCTCTCTATAGGTATCCTTGAGCCNTAAATCAAAACTTTCCAAAACCAATTAAAACTTGCTCCAACCAAGCGATTCATCATTTGGATGAGTGTGTCGTGGACTTATGTTGAATCATGATTTAAGTCATGCAAATATTTTTTAATATTCTCCATCCGATAAAAATCTAATAATGTACTTAATAATACCAGTTTCTCCATTGTCAATCTCGATCTCTCTATAGGTATCCTTGAGCCTTCGCTCTCTTCTCTAGCCTTGTACATATCTTCTCAAATGTTGCATTGTCCCCAACCTACTGCATGGAACCAATGTACCTCAACCTCTCTAGACATAGCCACTGATAAGATCATATAGGAGAGACCCATCCTCTCACTCAGTTGCTCGTGAGTAGCACATTTTGCATGTCCCTTCTTATCTCGCTAAATTTTAAAATATTAGTCATACTGCAACTTTATCACATGATTGTAGTATCTTTACACTCTTGTATCTCACAATATTAAAAATCTCAAACCTACTATGGATTCTAAACTATCATTGGTTTGAGATCTTACCGGCGTCTCCATTCTCAAATGATTACACCTCAAAACTTCATAAATACTTGACATATATACTCAAACAAGTGACCTGCATCGGGAATGTAGCAGGATCAACATTCCATGCCTTGATTTCAGGTTATAGGAAGCTTTGTTCGTGATCTTAACTCGAGTGCATCGAGCTCAAAAACATTCAAATACGATCTTTTTATACTAAATCTTATTTCTTTTGTTCTATAATATTTTTAAATACTAATTTTTTTCTATTATATTTAAATTTCCCTTTTCGAACAATTTTCTCTGCAACTTCTTAGGCTAGTTGACACCACTTGTGATGTGTCACTTTCTTGGAAAAGTAGGCCAGAAGGTATCTACTCCTCACTATGTTGTTTCCGTTTTCAAGACACCTATCTATAGAATCAATCCACTTGCAACTCTCTGGGCCTACTTCATATGTCATCCCCCAATCAAACCATTTGGGTTATCCAATTTTTGGGCTCATGCGTTAGACCTGGGCCCACACACTCATTTGCCCACATTACTTTTGATTTTCCTTATTCCACTCATGACTCAGCTCCTTGGTGGTTCTTGATTCTAAACAATGTTTGGGTTGGTCACCTTTATTTACTTGTACGTGGTTTATTTTATATTCAACATTCAACGAGAACCTATCACGTCCTTTTCTCGCTTCTCGAAAAAACCTCTTTCTCTTGCCGTTGTTGGTAGTTTAGTAAGTCAAAGCCCTAATTTAGATAGGAAAAATCACATTTCATTTGAATTTTCTATTCTGAAATTCCTATGTTTTTCTATTGATTTTGCTTTCCGTCCTTGTTCTTTCCCTAGTTCGTGGCTAGTTGGTCAAATAAGAGAGACCTACTCCAATCGCTTTTCATTTGTTTTGTGTATGACCAAATCTAGCCTAGTCAATTATGAAAAAGCCTCCTTGACTTAATGGTGATTTTCGATAAATTAAGCAAGCATAAGCGAGAACGAGCATTGACTCGAAACTAGCTCTTCAGTTTGAAAATTGAAAATCAGGTTGAATAGGGATATCATTACATGTATGTTTATCTTTTTAGTCCATCATGTACACTAAAATATCTCGTTACAATTAATTTTCACAAAAAACATGCACAAAAGCCAACATATTAGAGAAAAAGTCAATTTCTCATATAGTAAAGGGATTCAGTATAACCTTGTGCTCCAATAATCTAGGAATATTCGAGAATGGAGTTTCACTTAGACGATCATCTTCCCTTCTCGTGCAAACTATTGGGTTTTATTAGAAATTTTTTACACGAAAATACCAAACATTCGCGAGGTTATATTTGGACGAACCAATGTTCATTTTGATGACCTATTACTTTCTAGAAATGATAACATATAATACATAATTAGACATGATTGAATTCGTTAAATTGTTTGACTAATACGTCGATGACAAATAATTCATAACATAAAAAAGAGAATGAAAAATTATAAGCTACAACTTATATGGTTAAATTCAAATTACCAAGCATAAAAAACTTGTGTTGTCTTGTTCTTCTATCCAATGAATCAACACTCATGACTTAAATGTAAACATATTGTCCAAAGAATTTCACGCACTACACACACTAGAATATTTATTGTATCCATTGAACTTAAATTTTTAATGGTATCCATAGTGATCGAATATTACACAAAAATTGTCCAAATTCTAACATAAAACCATACAACGAGAAAATTTTGGGATCGATCCCTACCGACTATTACAATTCACTTGGTCCGAACTCAGAAAGGGGAAAAATTATATACTAATTTTAGGCTACTAATTATAATTAACCACGATTAAACTTTTTTAGTGCCTGATTTACGATTAAAACTCGTTTTAATCATGATTAGCCATCGAACCCGGTCTGGCTCCACACGGCATCACGGACTCGGCTCAAGTCTCGTCCCTTGAGTGTCCGGCCAACACCTTCAAACACCGAGTTCGCAGCCATTTTTCGGCTCCGTGCCACATACTCGTGTGGTGGAATCATATCTGATGAATCGTCCGCCATCCCATCGTCAAACTCGTGGAGAGAGTCGACTGAGTCAACTCGATAAATCTTCGACCAATCAGGGATGTTCACTGGGGCTGAATTGGAAACGTGGCGTCCACACGGTGATTCCGCCATGTTGTCCTTGCCTCGGAATTGGTGGACGATCCTAGGTGATGATGTTTTGGTCGAATCATCAAAAGCCAACGACAAGCCACCAACTTGGCTGCCGCCGCCGCCGCGGTGGTGGTGGGGGAGGTTATCTCCACGGTGGCTCTGACGACTATTGAAGCTTCCAAAACTCTCCATAGAAGAGCGTGAACTCCAGTCTCCATTGGAGCCATGATCCCCCTCCGCCGTGTCATCCACCATTGACCAAACTTCATCTTCTCCCAGCTCAGGTGCGGCGGTGACAATTTCCGGGTTTTGATTGTAACCAAAACTTCCTAAAAACCGTTCACTCCGACTGGTGGGAAATTTTCGACCCTTTGCCATTAATCACCAATACTGATTGTCAAAAATGGATTGTCTATAAACAAGTTTTATCGTAATACAACTCGGGTTGCCGGAATCTTGATTTTCCGACGACCCAAGCAAGGAAATAAGTATATAATCGCGGGTTTACCGGAATCTTGATTTCCCGGCTACCCAGTAAGAATAAAAAGTATATACTATATGTGTATTTAACTTGGACTAAAACTCGGGAGAATACAGTTGTATATATAACGTTTGGTTGCTAAAGTGTGAATTTCATTTGAATTTAGGTTTCATTTTGTCGGAATTTATTAATGTCGCAATAAGAACCAGGAGAATAGCGTGGGGATCTGAAGAGGAGCACGAAACAGTAAAATCGAAGGCCACGGGATGGTGAAAAATGAGAACCACGCGCAGATGGAAGCACGTGGATGACCAAAGGTCTTTCGTATCCAAGGTCATGATTTGAACATTTAAGAATTTGACACGTGTATATTATATAATAAATATCTATTTTTTAATTTTTCTTTTTTCCATCACGCAATACTCATACCTAGATTACTTAAAAATAGTTATTTTAAGAATTATATAGCTCGATCATATCATATAGAGTTGTACCTAAAATTTTCGAAACCTAATGTAAACTTTAGAAGTTGGGCACCCTCCAATTTGTAATATCATTCAATTAAAAAATAAAAAATTCATATGAATTTATTAGAACTAAATCTATTCACTTAAAACTCAACACTCAAACTATAAATAAAATAAATGATTCATCTTCCTCGTCCTATGTCCGAACGTGCCATTTATAATTGTGGAGAGAAATTATAACTCATCATTTTCAATTATTAAAATTTATCATGGCCATTAATACCAGTTTTAATAGGTTGTTTATTTTTTTCTTGATTTAATTAAATGACAAATTTCATCCTTAAATTTCACCACAATTAATGGCTATAAACTTTACTTGACAGGCCTTGCTTTCAACCTTCACTGTCTGAAACGTGGGTGATGATGAGTGGGTCCCATCAAGCCAGGTCATGTCTATGCCACTTGGCTTAACAGTGACATGTTAAACGAAAAGCTTGGATCGTAGATGGATATTTTACTCTTTTTAAAATATTTTTAAATTGAATTTTAGTGATTAGGCTCTATTCTAGCATGGATCCAACCAATTAATAAAGAGAACTAACGACCAAATATTTTTTGGGTTCGAAGATTCTTACCGCTTATATTTTTTATTATTATAAAAAATAATAAAAAGCAACCAATTACCACCGCCATCAAGTCGTGCTAAGAGTGACAATGGGACAACAAATTTCATCCCCGTCCTTTCCCGTCCCGTCAGAAGTTTTGTCATAATGTATGACTAATCTTAAGATTAAGAATCACCAATTATGGAAGATGTGAAGAAAAAGCAATGTCTTTTCATAGGCATATTGGACGGCTAAGAATGTGTTGGTGGGACAATCGTGGGGCACAAATTCCACTTGTCTTTTATGATGTAACAAAAAACCTTATCATCAATTTAGTGCACTTAACCATCAAAATCAGTTGTTTCCTAAAGGCAACAAGAATCATGAAAACCACGTACTTACAAGATTTTTCATTTGTATTGCAAAAAACAAGTGGATTTGAGGACCCACAAACCATTAAAAAAATATTTTATTAATGAAATTTATGGATCAATACACAAAGTTATATATATATTATATATATTTTGCCGACCAAAGTTATATTGTTTTGACGAACCATTGGTATAGTGACCTGTCCTTGTTATATATAGTGTTCGACCGTGCCTTGCAACCTAGAGACATACTTTTGGAGGTAAACTCGGCTTAGGCATAATGTAATATTTTTTTGGGTAATATTGACTAATTTCTATATTTAATAAGATATACTTTAGCCAATCTAAAGCATCTTACCAACTCGCCTTTAAATTTTAGCTCTTATTTTCTTAATATTTTCAAAATATATTTTTTTTCTCTCTTATTATTAATCAAACATTCTTCAATTAAATGATATTACACGCAAACTAAATTTTTCCTTATTTTTAATCACACATTCTCCATCAAATCACTATTCCAAATTACATTCATGACAAAAAATGTGGCTCAAACAATTAGTTTATAATATTTTTTTCATTATCTTGAAGGGCCCTCCTGCTATCGTTTTACTGACTCATAGGGCTTCATCTTTTAGATTTTTGAGAATGGTCCTACCTCTCGGAATTGAAATGATAATCCTAACCTGATGAACCTTCATCCATCCCTGAACGTCGAAGTCTACTATGCCAACTACACTACCCCATTTCTTTCACAAGCAACAAGTTTTAATAAGCCACGAGCAAGTCGCATTTTTATCACCATTGTCAAGCATACATGCTAAGGGGGAAGAAGGATATAAACATGAAAAAATAAGCATTTCGAATCTGATCAAAAGGTTCGTTCAAGTCTCTCTATTATAGAATTGCTTGTTCAATGACCATGAAAAAAATATTCAAGATTTTCTTTTTAAAATAATAAATCTAATTTATTAAAATTATATAGAGAGAAAAAGAGTGCTAAAATTGAGTAAACTGTTATTTTTGTTTTGTGCTTCACTTATTGCCATGTTCTTCAAAAATGACGTTTCAGTTGCATTCACGTGAAGCTGCTCATTTGATGTGAATTCTTGATTAAATAAGGAAAGGAAATTCAATTATAGAGGTTATAAAAATCACCACCTAACCAATATTGGACGAACTTGTTACATTTTTAAGGCGAACTTCCTTTTCGAAATAGAGAGATATGAATCCAAAATAAAGTGGAAGATCGACATTTACTTGATTCTGATTATTTGTTCATTTTATTATTACATTACTATAAAAGAAGATATCGGTAAAGAAAAATTTACGATAAAAAATTTGAAGTTGAAAGTCATGTTGGTAATTTTTTTGTTAAAATATATTCTATAATTTTATCGTAGCAGGGCTTCTTTACGAAAATTTATATATTTACTTTGATAACAAAATAATATGAAACCATGATTTGGTTAACGATGACTCAAGCTTGAAAGGTGTGAACTATGCAAAGAGGGCACTAATTCTCAAAACTAAGTAGAAAAATCCGTACGTCTAAGTTTAATCTAGTAATAGTTGTAATATAGAGTCCAATAGTATATGATGTTTCTAAAAATTAAGAAATATCTGAGAGTACCTGCTCCAAGTATAGTTTGTTGAAGTTGCATAAGCACGTTATACCTAACATTGCACACCTCTTCAACATCGATGATATTTTATCTTTGTTATTTCAATATATCGAATATGCGTTATAATCTAGTCTCTATAACTCTAATTATAAAGCATCTTTACCTTCTTCGTCAACTCTATCTCGAAGTTCTCCTTCTAGTTTACATTCTCCGTATCATAACCCTTGTGTCAAATACCATAGAAAATATCGGTGTCCTTCTCTCTTTCTTTGTTTTTTTTGACATAGGAACCCTCAGCCGCTACTCGTGAGTGCGCACTGGGTAAACCTCGCTCCATGTACAATAGCCCGCAAACCACACATGAGAGATAAATCGTACTAGGCAAGTCCTGTGCGACGGGCTCGACCGAGGAAGTGTTGACAGGGGATTCGAACTCGTGACCTTCGATCTCCGCGCTCACCCGCTCCACCAACTCGGCCACCCGCGAACTCGTGTCCTCTTGAGAGACCTTGTGATGGTTCGCACTTGTTTGGTAAAGTTTTTTCTTTTTCAAATTTGAACCAGAATTTCATCAGTTTTTTAGCGAATAAAAACTTTATTGATAAGTTTCTGCGATAATAAAATAAAGAACATGATTAGTACAAGGCACAAGATAATGTCGGCCTTTAACCTAATCTTCGAGCATTTATTTAAAAAATAATCTTTTAAGAATAATGATACATTTGGGGTGAATCTTGACCTTTCAAAGCTGAAAAGGAATCCCACTTGTTGACTGGATGAATTGTTCATCTTCAACCTTTAAAGTTCCACCATTAAAATGCTTCTTCAACCTGACTTAATTATATTATATGTTAATTTAGTCCGGATATTTGGTGTAAATAATTGCTAATAAAAAATGATGACAATGTTGAAAACCGTACCAGAAGGGTATTAATTTAGTCTGAGTGTTTGATCTTCGTAAACCGAGACATCTTATCTTCGTAAGTTTCGCATTGTTGAGTAAATGTGACTTAATCTCGATTTGTCCATCTTGTAATGAATTTACATGCACAAATCCTCAAAATGAATATTATTCTTGGCTACAAGAGAGAGAGAGAGAGAGAGAGTTATTTCAACAAAGTTAATCAAGAAAACAAATTTACTCAATCTTCTAGGTCCACCTAGCTAATTGTTCCAGATTTGAGAACATGCATCTTAAATTCTTAAACTTAAAACGTTTTTGTCCTTTTTATTTAGGGTAAATATTTTCATCACGGCTTTTAAGGAAGATATCACATTTTAATTGTATTAAAGTTTTTTTTTAATTTTACTTATTTTCATATTTACTTCTCCAATTTTTTCATCGCACTATTATTCTTAACCTTTCAGTAATTACTACATCTTGCATGGGACAAGTATCAACAAAATTCTGTTGCAGCAAAATTTTTCGAGTGATGGTCTAGCAGAGTCGTAGTCGGGTTTTTTGCACCTACTTCTACCCAAGGCACTGATTTTTTTTTGCAATTGACGATTTCAATTATGAAATTTAAGGATTGAGTTGAAAATTTTGGGAGAAATTTGGACATGATAATGAGGCAGGGATGACAAGCTAGAGAGAAATGT
Source organism: Fraxinus cuspidata (assembly GCA_903798385.1). Classification (NCBI taxonomy): domain Eukaryota; kingdom Viridiplantae; phylum Streptophyta; class Magnoliopsida; order Lamiales; family Oleaceae; genus Fraxinus; species Fraxinus cuspidata. The sequence goes on from CAIGRP010088296.1 coordinate 19,000, forward strand.
AATAAAAACGGTAAGGTTGGATACTTAGATTGAGTGTGATGTTATTGGGCCAAGTGGTTTGGATATGATGAGGAAGAGAATTGGGCCTAGAAACTTTTTACTAACAAAAAATAAATAAAGGTTAAGAAAGCTCCGTCTCTAGATTCATTGGATATCGATATTTTTCTTTAACTTTAAAAAACTTTGAATAAAGAGATGGAATGTATACACGTTAACTAGCATGATCGTACAATTACTATAAAATATGTCTATGAATGTATTTCGTAAGCAACAATAGTTCGAGAGAGATTTTCCTTCTTTTGAAATTTATATCTAAAGATCAAAGAAATGAGAGCTACCGAGTGCAAAGGCAAAGGTATTATTGAAGGAACACGTTTTTATATTTCAATAGCAAAAGAAACACGTTTTCTTTTGGACGAAAGGAATAAATGAACCTTTCGACAGATGCACAAGTCAACAGACATCAGTCTCGTGACACATTTGTTAACTTGAGAGGCAAATCTATTTCAAGAATTTTCTCATCTGTAATTTTTTGTTTTCCATTTTGACCTCCCATAAAGCAAATTTTTTTCCCTGGATTTGTCACATTACGACCCATTCCATAATCCAGTTGAAAAGTTCCAATCTTGATTATAATTTTATGACCTGCTGAGAAAAGAATGGGTGGATATTTCAGCAAGAATAATCACTCAAGCCCAGGTTATGAACCAAAAAACCATCAACTCAGTTCACTCCTCAGCCTGAGCCTGAAGAGCACAACCAGCCACCACCGCAGAAATCGCCTCAGCCACCAAATCCGCCTCCTCTGAACCATACATCAGTACAACCCCAGAATCAAGTTCAAAGATTAGAACCCAATATCATTATAGGAAAGCCCTTTGAGGATGTCAAAATACACATTTGGGAAAGAATTGGGGAGGGGGCAATTTGGGGTAACTCAATTCAACTGGCCACACCTATGCCTGTAAATCTATACATAAGAGGAAGCCCGTGAGTTAGAATTATAAAGAGGATATGAAAAGGATGGTTCGTATTGTTAGCTATTGGATTTAATCATGAAATTAATATTTCTTTGTAATTGGCATTCCAAGCTTTCTAGCCAATCCTTTTCCATTGTTCTCTTTCAGATGCCTCCCTAGCGAGAAATATGAGAGAATTATTTAAACCTTAAAATTGAGAATTGTATCCACAGTAGGGATGGCAATTCGAACTGTTAAAATCGAAAATCGTGGATAATCGAATCGAATGGGTTGAAAAAAATCGAACCAATGGTGTAATGGGGTGGTTATG
>CAIGRP010088299.1:0-21828 GCA_903798385.1 Fraxinus cuspidata
TCAGAAATTAGAGATATGAAGTCTCGGATTGCAAATCTTCAAAATCAAGTTGAAGATATATATATATATTGATTTGACTTAATTTTTTTTTATCTAGTCCCCCAACCCATCCCACGCACCCACCCACCCACCCATCCCATCCCATCCCATAGTCACCCGATAGATGATGAATCGTAACACTGATACTTAATACTTCTAGGTAGGAGTACCCACGGTACACCCGTATCCTTAAAGAAAAATTGATTAAATTTGTCACTTGAACAATTAAAATAGTTGAGACCATTAAGAAATTTCTGAATTTTCCTCCTATGTTATTGCTTGCAAAAAAAAAAAAAAAAGAACTATGTTAAATTTACTCTGCAAACTATTTTAAATAAAAAACTACACAAAAACGAGCATGTACTATTAAAAATAAGGCTTATGTCTTCGCCAGGCTCAAAGCTAGGCCCAAAAACACATCGCCCCCTATTGGAAGGAGGGCCGACTGAGGCGACACATCGTCCCCTATTTTTGGGCCTGGCTTTGAACAATTAAGAATTTATGCACTGTAATTATATAAAAATTTAATCGCTGAAATTCGTTTATTTATGCACATAATTAATATATAAATATCAAAATTGAATATTGAAGGTAGGGTAGGGTAGGAGAATAGTGTGCACGAGAATTGGTAGTTGATGTGGAAATTAATTTGGGGAATATTATTACTAAACTTGTCAATTGAGGATTTTGATGGGGGCAATTAAAATCATCAATTGACAAGTTGGAATCCTGCTAATGTTTTTCTATGATGATATTTGGAAGATTGGATCCGATGACTGTATTAAGATCAGTTGTCACATTGATTAATACAATTTTTACAAATTGTTATATTATATACTAAGTTGTGTGGAAACGGGATGTGTTCTTGTTTATAAACATTAATTAAAGTTGCACGGCTTTTGTGCGGTTAGTATGTCAATGCTAGAAAGTAGAAAGTGAAATGTTTAAATAAAAAAACTTGGTTAAGCAAAATGAGCAACAATGTGATTTATGTGCCTAGGAGAAACGGATGACTTGTATATGTGTGACAAGAAGTAAAAATTATGAGATGAATATGAATTTCTCTGCATAAATTAACATTAATTATTGTTTTAATCACATATAAGACTTATCTTTTCCAAATCTGAAACCTAATTAAGGTACCTAAAAGGTTTCTAATTTGCTTCCCATATCCATTCCTAAACAAGAAAAAAATATGACTGATTTTTATGCGTGTTACAACTTTCTACTACTATTGCCATGTGGCCGACGAACCATCTGCCATAGAAGACGAGGCCCAGTGACGATTTCTGAGGCACGTTACTAATACGAGGTGTGCAGAAAAAATAAGATTTATAGGCTCTAACATGCCCCACTTATGAATCAAATAAGATTTATTAAGAAAAAATAATATTTGTTCTCAAACTGTAATTTACTTCTTGATATTTTCATTTTCTCTTCTTTTCTTTGTATTTAGTTTCCACTATCTTGAGTCGTGTAATTTGACTTCTTAACTTCTTGAAAAAATTTAGCTGGATTTTTCCACTTGCAAAAATATTGTGGAATTACTGCGTGTTAGTATACGTATCGAAAGGGTATATATAAAAATGTTTGTTATATATATACATACATATATAAACGGAGATTACAAGTATTAAAATATTCGAACAGATTCATCCGATGTCCAGACCTCATAGTACTTGATCTTGCCAGCTTTGTATCATTGTGCCCACGTATTAAATTTATTGATACCATTTTTTCATTATGAGAGTGTTTTTAAAATTAAGAGTAGGTATTTTATATACAAATTCAAATATTTGGAAATCTTGTCCACAAGGAACTTTTGCAATTAAAAATGTTACAAATAAGCAATGATTGAAAACTTTTAACAAAATTAAAAAGTGTTACTACAATATTAGAGATAATATATTCATCCAATGTTAGATTTAGGCCATTCTCCAGCCCATTAAACCTTTCACTTTATGATTTTTTTAATGTATATATTAATCCGACTTAAAAAGTTTTTGGCCTAGTCTTGAATTCACCCTTGTAGTCACTCATAGATAATGAATCGTAACACTACGATACTTATACCTCTAGGTTAGAGTACCCATGGCTCAGACTTATCCAAACAAAAATTGATTAAATTTGTAACTTGAGCAATTAAACGAATTGAGACCATTAAAAAATTTCTGATTTTTCGTATTTTACTGGATTCAAAAAATGAGATTAAATTTACTCCTTTTTAAACTATTTTAAATAAAAAAACTAGCACCAAAACGAGCATATACAATTAAAAATAAACAAGCAAGCAATTATGCACGGTAATTATATAATAATTTAAACACTGAAATTAATTTATTTATATACATGAATAAATAAATGTCAAAATTGAATACTGAAGATAGGGGTAGGAGGATAGTGTGCACAAGACAGTGGTAGTTGATGGGGCAATTAATTCAAGGAATATTATTCCTCAACTTGTCAATTGAGGATTTTGATTGGGCCTCGCCCATATTTTTCTAAATTATTATATTAAATATTTGGAAGATCGGATATGCTCCTGTACAAATTTTTTAGCCAATTTCTTGATCCTTGTGATAAGTTGTCACATTGATTAAAACAATTTTTACAAATTATTATATGAAAAACATGACGTGTTATTGTTTATAGATATTAATTAAAGTTGCATGTCTTTTCTGTCGTTATATGTATGGCAATGATAGATAGTGAAATAATTAAATAAAAAAACTTGGCTAAGCAAAATGAGCAACAATGTGATTGATGTACTTTATAAATTGTAGAAGAAATGGATGAATTATGCGTGATAATATGTAAAAAGTTATAAGGCGATTATGAATTTTTCTGCGCAGTTTAACGTTAAATATTGGTTTAATAACTTATAAACCTTATATGGAATTCAATAATAATATCTTCCAATTCTCGAAACCTAATTAAAGTACCTAAAATGTTTCTAATTTGCTGCCCGTATCTTTTCGTAAACAAGAAAAAAAAAATAGAGTTGATCAATTACATCCTCTTAAAAAGTTGCTAAATCCATATGTTGATATTTATTGAAATAAATTCTTATCCAACCTAAAATCTTAATGGGCCCTTTTTGATACGGATACTTCTGAACAAATTCAGAGCTCTTTCATTAAACATATGCTTGTTCTTTCACATGAATTTAGCTGTTTTTATCAAACGCACACTCATGCTCTAATAGCATCTACGCATCCTTAAAAGAATCAAAATTATGGCCAAATAGCAAAAATATTTTAAATCATCGCCAACAAATAAATTTTTAAAGAGGAAAACCGTGCCTAAATCATGAATGAAAAACTATGAAATTATTCAATTTGGTAGGTTCACTTGATAGAATTATTCTTAGAAAATGTAATAAAGAAGATAATGACATAAACGTTTTTTAGTTAGCCTTACGGATGTAAACGAGTCAGGCCGAGCTGACTTGCGGCTCATGTGCAACTTGGCCGGCTTGATGAAAAATCGGCTTGGGGCAAGCTAAAATTGTGGCTTGGCTAGAGCTTTTGGTTCAGGGCAAAAAAAGTCCGAGTCGAGTCGGCTAGAGTTTTTTTTTTGTGAGAAATTCTTGATAATCGCTACAGCGAGCTGCAAGCTGCTTGCAAAAAGTAGGCATCACATGGCCCTAAGACGCGGTGCCATTTTGATCTGCCTTACGAGCCGACTCAAGCTTGAGCCATCGTCCAAAAATTGGGCTTGACCCAAGCCTTGGCTCAAGTCTACCGTGCCGCAAGTCAAGCCGGCTCGAGTTTTTCCACTAGTTTGACAACCCTAGTTATCCCTTTGTCACTTTTTGTGCTAATAATAGATGTTATAGATCTTTAGTAGGCAAGTAACTTATTATTATTTTTTATTTCACTATGCGTAATATGATATTTATACAATGATTTTGTTTCAAAATTAGACTGTCAATAATTATTTTCTCAAAAATAGAAAAAAAGTGTTTACAGTGTAGATCTCTTGTTGGTTAATGTGAAAATAACAATCAATATATAAGGATTTGTCACCATTTACTTTTGTCTGTAGAAACAATTCGGCAAAATGATAATAACAACAACAACAACAATTAAAAAGAGGCACACTTGTTTCAAATATTAATAAACACTTTTTCTGCTATTAAAATTTAAACTCTTAAAATTAAGTGGTTTTATCATATATAAACATATATAGATTAGTCATAATCTCTTGTAAGAACTAAAATATTTCCTTTAAATTGTGCTTGATGCAAATATATGTCAATGACTCAAAGTTGGACAAACCTGAATTTTGTACCGTTTCTATGATCTGTTAAAAATTTGTGCAAATCAATATAAAATTTATAGGATGGAACTCGCTGATCATAGAAGTTGAAAAATTTGTATTTTAAATAGAGCCAATTTCAACACTAATTTTTTTTATACTTCCTTGGCTAATAAAGAATTGCGCAACTTGTATAGCAGTTGATCTTGCCAACTTTGTATCATTGTGCCCACGTATTAAATTTATTGATACCATTAAAAACATTGGCATCATCACGAGTGTTTTTAAAATTAAGAGTAGGTATTTTATATGACAAAGTCAAATATTCCGAAATCTTATCAAACTAAAAAAATGTAACAATATGCAATTATTGAAAAATTCATTTCAACAGTTGAGGTCCCAAAGCTTGACAGTTGCATATGGAGGACACTTAATTGGAATCCATCCGTCCGTCAGTTGACTCATTTTGACCATTGAAATAAAGGGCAAAATGGTCAAATTACACTAACTGTTATTAATAATTAGAATGATAAAATTAAAATCCAAAAAAGAAAGGAAAACCACCCCGTCCTGTCTCATCCCAGCCCCAAAACCTTCAAATTACACTAAATGTTATTAATAAATGTTATGTGGAATTTCCCCACACACATACACACACACAAACATATTGATTCGACTTAAATATTTTTGATCTAGTTCCGCACCACACTCATCCCATCCCATAGTCACCCATAGATAATGATTTGTAACACTATGATACTTATACCTCTAGGTAGGAGCATCCAAGGTGCGGACTTATCCTTAAATAAAAATTAATTAAATTTGTCAATTGAGCAATTAAAAAAACTGAGACCATTAAGAAATTTCTGATTTTTCCTCCTATTTTATTGACTATTGAAGGTAGGGTAGGAGAATAGAGTGCACGAGACAGTGGTAGTTGATGGGGCAATTAATTTGGGGAATATTATTACTCAACTTGTCAATTGAGGATTTTGACGAGGCAATTAAAATCTTCAATTGACAAGTTGGAATCCCGCCAATGTTTTTCTATGATGTTAAATATTTGGAAGATTGGATCCGATGACTGTATTAAGATCAGTTGTACCATTGATTAATACAATTTTTACAAATTTTTTTATTATATACCAAGTTGTATGAGAACGCAACGTGTTCTTATTTATAAACATTAATTAAAGTTGCATGGCTTTTGTGCGGTTCGTATGTCAACGCTAGAAAGTGAAATGTTTAAAAAAAAAAACTAGGTTAAGCAAAATGAGCAAAAATGTGATTTATGTGCTTATGAGAAATGAATGACTTGTATATGCGTGACAAGACGTAAAAAGTTATTAGACGAATATGAATTTCTCACCATAGATTAATGTTAATTATTGTTTTAATCACATGTGAGACATATATGGTATTCAATAACAATTTTTTTCCAAATCTTGAAACCTAATTAAAGTACCTTGAAGGTTTCTAATTTGCTTCCCATATCTATTCTTAAACATGAAAAAAATATAATTGGTTTTTGTACGCGTGTGTTTGTGTTTGTGTATTTGTGTTTAATAGATCATTTTCATTTCTCTCTTAAAAAGTTGCCAAAACCATATGCTAAAGGAGGCGTCAATAATTTTGATTGAAAGAAATTCTTTTGATCTTTTCCAACCTAAAATCTTTATGGGCCTTTTTAATTACGGAGCTTCTAAAACATAATTCAAAGCTCTTTCTTGAAGCATGCACACGCTCTTTCACATGAATTTAAATGTTTTCATCAAAAGCACACACGAACTAGAATAGCATCTACACCTTTAAAGAGAATCGAAATCATGGCCAACAAGTAAGAAGATTTGAAATCATTGCCAACAAATAAATATTTCAAGAGGAAAACCGTGACTAAATCATGAATGATAAACTATGAAATAATTCATATAGCATCTTTGGTAGGTTCACTCGATATAATTAATCTTAAAAAATATAATAAAGAAGATTATAAATATTATTAACCACCTGGTCGCTTTTAGTGCTAATAGTAAATTTTACAAATATATGTAGACAAGTATATTTTTTTGTTTATTTAACTAGACGTGTAGTTTAATTAGTAGAATACAATCTTGATTTCCTGTCCCAGTGGGCAAAATAAAAATTTCCTATCGTTGATGTGAGAAGAGAACCTTAGTTATGGTTCTCTGAAACGATCGTAAATTCAGATAACCATAACTAAGATTGTCTTGCCACATCAGTAGTGAGAAGTTTTTATTCTTCCCATGAGGACATGAGATCAATTCTAGAGTTGAATATGGCATGTACAATGACATTTATTTCAATTCTTAGATTCAGTCCTTTAATTATTGTGTGAATGACTCTATTTGTAGACAACCTTTAGGGATTGTTTGATTATTTTTATGACCTGACATTCTCTCACCATATTGTTGTGAGTAATGATTAAGTCCAAATTTCAATATTCTTGTTGAGGTTTGTGCTTTCGTGAGGTTTATCTTGCAATTGATTAACTACATATCTACATACATGAACCATAAAACTTTGTTGATTTGATCTTGTGAGGAATAACATCTATGTTTGATGTTGAGTCGATTTCTTTACATATGTCATTTGGGCGCAGCTTTCAATTGTGTTGCAGGTGGCCAAGGCACCTTATGCTTCGATTATGCCTCAAAGATTTTGGTGCAAATGTCAAATGGATACGTTGGTACATAATGGTGCCTTTTTTTTGTAACTGGTATGGCATCTAGGTGGATAATAATTATTTCGACACGTAACATAGGGATGACAATGGATAGAGCTACTTGCCCACACAAGCTCGGCTAGGCTAAGGTACGAACTGAGTTAAGGTGTCCGAGCACAAGTCGAGCTCTGCTCGATCCACGAGCCTCCTATTTTTTAAAAATTTTGAAAATCCTCCTCATTTCTTCAGGCTTGAGATCAACTACTTAATTTTTCGAATAAAATTAAAATTGTACAAGAAAAACTTGTTATGTGTACAATTTTTCAAAAAATTCTAAATATTATTAAGAAAATAAAAAAAGTATGTTAAACTTAAATATCATTTACTTGATCAAGCGCAATTTAGACAAATTGATTTAGGACATGGTACTCATCGTCTTGCAAACCCTTTATACATAATAAATTTTCTAATATGTCTTCTTAGAGTTGTGATCTGATCTTAGACAAAACTCGGCCACTGCACTAAAAGCAAACTCTTATGCAACAATGCTAGCTGGAGGTGCGATGACAAAAATAATTGGATATTGTTGTTCATGAAGTCTCCAAAAATCAAGTCTAATCCCATTGCATCTAGGCATGTCAAAGTGGCTCGCTGGCTCAGGCGGTACGTGGCTCAGCCCGGGAGCTGAGCCGAGTCACGGGCCATTTTTGGCCTGGACGAGCCGAGTTTCATTAAAAAAAACATTAAAACAAAAATATAGTGCAAGCAACATTAAATATAGTGCTCGAGTCGAGTCTCAATTTTTTTGCTGAGCTTTTGCTCAGCTTGGCTCGGGCAAAAACAAAATTCGAACCATTTTTTGCTCGAGCTCAGCCTGAACTTCGAGTTTCGGCTCGTTGACTCCCTTAATTGCATCAGTTGGCTTTACAGTTCAAGCATATATGAGTAAACTATTTAGCTAAATCTGCAAGTATTTCACCCATATCTACATCCGATGGACTTTGATTGTAAAAAGGAGATATATTAGAAGTAGAACCTGCATTAATTGTTTCATTCCTATCTACTATCAATCAATTTAATAATCGTTGCTAGGTTGGTTCAAAATGAGTGGTAGAGGCGTGTCCATTTAACATCCGCACCCAATCTTAGTGCATACCATTCATACACTCATAGCAATAAAATATATTATTAGATCCATTTTTTGAGTGTACTAGAACTAGTACAGAGAAAAGGAGAACCAAAACGGAGTTGTATTTATGTTTAACCCATAACTTCATGTTTGGTTCAACATTTCTTGTAATGCCGATGTAGATGGATAATTCCTATAACCTTTTGCCATGCCAATTTATTTTGGTAGTACTTACGTATTGCTTTAGATTCTTGCTTTCCATCGACTAGACGACATATGGATACCAATTTGAAGTGTTCACAATATTTGACAGTTTGTTTTATTTTTTGCTTACCTATACCTCTTGCATGTATTATTTCGAGTTCTTCTTCTTCATCAATGTCATCCAAGTGAATTGGATTACTACTCCCATGCAAACTTCGACCCCCATATTATAAAGATTTGGAATGTTATTAAGATGGATAAAATCATCATCAAACATAGGAGACACACTTTATGGTGTCAATGGTGTTTTACCACCACCAAACATAGCCTTAACATAGTTAGTAGATTCCATTCGTAGAAAAAAAAAATTGGGAAGTAGAAATTGAAATTGAAAATAATATTTGAAGAATTGAACTTGAAGTGATCCAATATTTCTATAACTTGTGTTTGTATGAAGAATATTGAATAATAGAAAATTGAGATTATAGAATATAGATGATACATTGTAGAGAACTCGTACGAAAAAATGAACTAAAAGGATGGGTGTTTATCGAGTTTAAAAAAATATATTTAAAGTCAATATAAAACTTTAAAATTTGATCGTTCGGTTACATTTTAAAACAACAGCCCACGAGCTGCTTGTCCGAGCGACGAGCCTATTTTTTTTTAGCTCGATCCGAACAGCCCTAGGTCGAGCCCAGACAAGTCGAGAGACTAAGCCAACAAATGACAGCTCGCCTAAATTTTTTTGAGCTCGGCGTGAACGGCCCTGGGTCGAGCCCATATAAGTCGAAAGAATAAGTCGATGAGTCGCTCGACCCGATGGTCACTCCCAATGTAACATTGATCCCCAAGTTCGAGTATCATATTTATATAAAATGACGAGTTTTTATAATTTTATTTTTGCTAATGCTTAGATTTTGGATTTCCATTTAGGTTACTGCATGGTTTCATCTATTTCATGCATATATTTCATCTTTAATTGAAATTGTAACAAGATAAACCACCGCATTCTCCTTGACGTGTTGGGTGTTCCGTCTACTTCGATAGACAAACGCTACCTACAAAATGAGGTTGGGGCTTCCTCCCATGTTGTACCTCCGACGTGAAAATCGGTAGATGGTTTAGGAAAATAGGAAATGTAATTGATATTCAAATAGTTTGGGTTCTCAATCCATACATTTCTCACCTTATATTTATAGGCACTTGATGCGACGTACCGTTTAGCGGTTATTAGTGTCACGTGTCCTACGTAACTTCTCTCACTTTCCCTATGTTCTGAAGGGATCCCCACTTCTTCTGCTATTGGTTGTATCCACGATTACCGTTAAGTGATTCCCGTCCAATTCATGGCCATTTTCAGGGTTAAATGTGGTGTTGGCCTCATAGTGGCAGACAGTCTATAGTGATAGACGGCCATGTGAATGTAGAGTGCTTCATAGTAGTTGACGGCCTTGTGGTAGTAGGCGGCCTTATAGTGGTAGACGACCCATGTGAATGTAGAGGGCCTCATGGTAGTCGACAGCCTCGTGGTGGTAGGCGGCCTATAGTGGTAGACAACCCATGTGAACGTGAGCCTCATGGTGGTAGTCGGCCTCAAGAGGTAGACAGCCTAATATAAGGTGCTCTACGTAGAGTGCATATCAAGTAGTCATCATCTTGTGGTCATCGTAGATCATTATTGATGTCATCTTATATCACTAATAAATTCACTAAGTCATTATATGTCTTGAGTGCTCGATTGTAGACGTCTATCTAAAAAAGAGTGGTCTTATCTAAATCGGAACTCAAGCTTGAAAAGTTGTATCGTGTGGGATACTTTTCACTTCTACCATTTTTGAGATGAAACGACTAAGATAACTATGCAAAGATTCTTCAGGGCCCTGCCTCATGTCAAGGATCCTTCTTGCCGAAGTCAAATTAGATGTTCTTACAGTGAGTATATGGATGAATTGGTTCCTAAGATGAGGTCAGCCATTGCTATTTGACGCCAGCTTGTTATTCTACTTCATAACCCCTCTTGGAAGCATAACATGGAAGCCTTCACATTTTCGTGCCAAAGTTGCTCCATGAAGTTCATGTTGGTGTTGCACTATTACACATGATCGATGAGGTCTCCTGTCCGAGTTCTACATTTTTGGCATGAAATACTTTCGGGGACTTCCCAATTCTTTAATCATTTGGTGAATGTGGCATATTCCTCATTGTCATCCACCTCTTTTGGTTGTAATTGTATGTTACCCATTTCCTTCACTAGAGTGCATGGAAAAACATGACCCTCCCAGCTCTTCCACCAAAATCTCTAAGAGGCTTATTAGGGATAACCCAACACCTTCTAGCATATTGAATACATTGACGGACATTAAAGGTCTCTTCTCTCCTTCATGATGGGTGCTTGTCTCTCTATACATGGCAGGTCAATAGAGGTTAAGTTGTCGATAAGAAAAATATGACATTTGCTATCTTGGTGGGTCTCCAACCCTACTCGTGCTTTCATCCTTTCTAGGAAGTGGGGATGTTTGGCCTCGTTGCTCTATGAGCTTCCTTTCGATCACACTATCTTTGATAAATTATTGCATATTAGCAGCCATATTGACGATTTTAGTTAGCCTGGCCAATCTTCATGATTTCTTGCATCTTCTTCTCTAAGTGTTTCCTTTGAAATAGTAGGACCTTCATTTTCATTCCTTAGATATTTATCATAGCTTAATCTGCTTCCACTCATTGTTCCTCACTTTTTATGTCTAATGTGTGTTCTTCTTGTGGTTTTTGTACGATTTCCAACAGATGACGATAAATTGTAAACTTCAAAAAAGCGAATTTTCTTTTTATTATGCCAAGGTAGAATTTTCAAAAGCAATTTTGGCATGGTTTTGCCACTTTTTTCCCTTTTTTTGGTCGGAAGGGGTTGGATGTGTTTTTGGATGAACTTTTGGTTTAAGGAAGAAAAAAGGAAGTTTTAGGTGTTATTTTGGCTAAAAATGCAAATCAATTGGAGAAATACCAAGATTTTCAAGAATGTAGACCCTAACTTTGTCTTGATCCGAGGTGACTTCTAAAATCTTTCAGATTTTTCATCATTATTCTAACGCTTAGATTCTCAACCCTTTAATTATTGTCTAAATAACCCTATTTGTGGAAAATTTTTGGGGTCTAAGGTTTTCGGAGGATGAGCCATGGCCTTTACTCTGCCGTCTAGATGAGACTTCCAATTGTCTTTTGAATAAAGCTGACCAAACGTGGTCACTAACAGGGGTTTTTTCCCGGGTAAAGTGGCAGTTTTTACTTGGCAATTTTTTCTTTACCTTTTTTTTTAACTGTCAATGAGAAAATATCAAGTTTATGTGTGTATAAATTCATATCTTTGAATCTGTTCATCTAATAGAACTGCTGTCTTTTTATTCAAGTGTCAGCGTCACTCGCGATGGTACTTTGCCAACTGAGGTGCCTTAAGCTTCAATTGTACATCAGTTGCCTTGTTGCGAATGTTCATCGACAGGTGGCATGCAATGGTGCCCTTTTATGGCTGATGTTGAGTCCATGCAGACAATAATTATTTCAGCACATAACATAAGAGTCTCTAAAATTCTCGTAATCATGACAAGATGTTTCTATAATATGTCCTTTTCTTTTGAAGATCTTTCAAATATTTAACATTATTGTGTTGGGAATCCAACTTGTCATTTTTTGATTTTGGGTAATAGCATTCCACATACTTGCCACATCAACTGCCTTCCGTCTTCTCCATGCCATTCTCCTACCATGCTCTTCAGTAATTTTAACATTTATATACATGCGTGCAAAGATGTCAATATGACTCGTCGGCTCGGGTCGCTCGTGGCTCGACCCGAAAAAGTACGAACCGGGCCGGTTCGGTCAAGCCTAATTTTTTTAATCGACTCGGGTCAAAAAAAGTTTGAACCATTTTTATTCAAATCGAGCCCGAACAAAAAGTTTCGGCATGCGGTTCGGCTCGTTAACACCCCTATATGTGTGTATAAATAAATTAATTTTAGGATTTAAGTTTTATATATTTTGTTACTATTTGTAATTGTTTACTTGTTTATGTATATCAAATATATATTTTTATGTTAAAAAAATTGACTGAAGACAAAACTAGAATGCTGTCAATGGGGCAAACTCATTTTCACAAATTAAAAACTTGCAATTGCTATCATAGTTATTAAACTCGGATCGAACAGGCTGATTCAAAACTCGATGAACCGGATAGTCCATGTCCACCGATAGGATCATTTAGCATTCAAACTAGTTCAAGACTGAACAAACCTACAGGTTTAAACCGGTTCTAATTAACTCGTCGATTTTTAGTAATTGTCCAAAATTTAATGGTATGAGTAATTGATCCCCAACCTTTTGGAAATTAGTATTGATTACATACGCTATGGTATTAGGGTCCGTAAAAATTGCAAGAATGGAATTCGAGGGGAAAGAAAATGAATTTTAGGAAATTGAATTGCCTAGAACTTGTTTTATTTGGAATTGTCAATTAATTGTATTTGATTTGTATAATTTTTCACATGAAAAATGTTGAAATTTTCCATCTATTGATGTTTGGTTGGCTTTGTTTTCCATAGAAATTGTATTTTTTTTTTTTTCAACTAATGGTGTTTGATAGCTATTTGTAAGAATTTCATAATCTTCAAGTAACTAGCAACCAATGCAGAGAAGACAAAAGAATGATTCAAAATTGATTAGTATAAAGAAAAATAATGTAGAGAAAGAGAAATGATAGGGTTTGGGGTGAGAAGAAAGAGAAAAGGAAAGTATGAGTTTGTTTTAATTACCAAGAAAACAAAAAATCAATTCACCCATGGGAATTTTAATTCCTCATTTTTGTGGAATAAAGGGTCACGTGATCGAAAATGAACAAAAAAAAGGAAAAAAAAGAAGAAGCAATTGCCAAGAAAATGTTTTCTATCAAATAGGTTAAAAAGTGGAAAATGGTGGGATAATTTTCATCTTCCATTAAAAATTTGGCCTATTAAACAGGGCATTAATGTTATTTGTATAAATAATTGATACTATAATATATGAGACTTACTTTTATGAATTTCAACTGTCTTTAAACTCTAATCTCTATTGGAATAACTTAAATGTATTTTATGATATCAGTTGTACGTGAAAAATTGAAAGAAGATGTTAATTAATTTTGTGAAATACGATAAACTATTGAAGACTTCTTAATTATTTTTAAAAAATAAAAAATATTTATCATTTACAAAAAATATAATCAATCATTATTTAAAATTTCGATGAATAAATACTAAACTATTGATTCGACCAGTGACCAAGTGATCAAAAGACTTAGCTGGGGTCAATGTCGTGGTCGGGTACGATAACTATGGTTGTGAATATATAAACGATCGGGATAATATTTGTGCAAATTAATATTATTATTGATATTTTGTAATTAATTGTTATTAGTAGTGAAATTGTTTCTTATTTTCATAATATTTACTCATTCGAGTAATTAGGGAAGACAAATGAGCAAGATCAGGGTGACCATTGCGGGGGACTGGATGGAGATTAAAATATCCTCATTTAACGTTTTATTTAATTTCTAATAGATATTTTTTAATTTTTTAAATAAAAAAAAATGATGGAGCGCGTTCGTAATTTCGAGGCGAGGGGCGAGAAAATTCCGTGTAATGTTTTTTTGTCACCCTTGGTGTTTATCAACTACAACACAGTATTGGTAAACATTAATTCCTATAAAATAGGTAATTAAGCTACTTGTACAAAAAATATTTACACTTATGATGATGTGATATGCATTTTAGTCATTGTTGAAATAAATGAAATTCAAATCAAGAGCCAAAATGCATGTTAAACTAACTGTACATGTAGCATAACTGTAAAATTGATTAAATATCTCAACATTTGAGTTGACATATCATTTAATAACACTATATTGCCACGTAGACTTACAATATTATCGGTCGTGATATATAGCATTATTCTTTTCATTAACCTTTCCTCCTTCACGAGTATTATATTCATCCATTAGTTGTTATAATTACCAATTTATGTGCCCCCATCCATTGTTATGCATTTTAATAGATCGAACAATAATTGTGAGATTATTTACCATATAGATTGATGATATTCACGACTAATGATAAATATTCTTCCTCGGGATGTAAGTGATCCGATTTGATCAATTTTTGGTAGTGTTTCAAAATAAGTCATTTGAAGTGATTTGAGAAAAACGCAAACCTAAACAGACCATTTAAAACTATTTCAGATTTCTCGAACCTAAATATAAGGGTCCGTTTGATAGGTAAATGTGGAAAAAAAATTCAAATTTCATATTAGTTGTAAAATAAAAACCCACCAAACCCATAGAAATTCATTCTCCATGAAAACAAAGAAAATGTAGCTTAAAGTGGTTGTAACGTGGAATTCGGTTTCCATTTTCACGTTGCAATCAAACGGCTAAAGTTGAATTCGTTTTTTTTGGATGTGTCATTTTTCATAGTATTTGTTGCAATCAAATAGGGCCTAACAGTTTTGTCAAGTTTTTAATCGCGATTTGTCCATGTATTTTTTTTTTTCACTTTATCGTCAGCCATTTATTGATTATAATGTATTCTCATATTATATTGACGATTAAATAAAAAAATATGCTATAAAATTATAAATATAAATACCAACGAAATCAAAGAAAATTCACAATAAGACAACTGGTGCCATTGTCGCCACTGACTCGTAAAGTTAAAATCGCCAATATTGTGGAGATTTTTTTTTTCGTGGGGGTGGGGTGGTTATGAATCTTTGCGGCCTGAAAACTAAATAAGAAGAGTGATTAAGACTGGTGTAAGCCGAATAAATTGATTGGTAATGGGTATATTAAATTAGGGTAATATTTGGTATTTAGTATTGGACAATTGATCAAATTGTCATTTTTGCATTAAAATTTTAATAGTTACATTTTATTTAGAGGTAAGACTATAAATTATCAATCTAAATTCTAGCAGAAATTTAAAACTATTTATTTTATCTTCATTTTATATTTTTAAGCGGTCCGATTTGCTTTAGAATCGTTGTTAAAATTTCAAATCTAAATTAAACCGTTTTAGAAGAGTTTGGCTTAGTTCAAAATCATTTCGTTGATGCGTGACATTAAAATCAAAGTTTCAAAATAGTTTCTATCAATTTTTCAATTGGAGGACTTTCATCTGCGTCCCTTCTTCCTCCTAACCTTCATGCTCGCAAAATATTAGTGTGAAAAAATACCGGATAAACAACTAACTTACCATATGAACAGAAATATCGGATGGTCATATACCGTATGTGAAACTAATTTACCTTATGAACAGAACACATACCGACAGTACAACTAACTTACTGTACGAACATAACACATACCGGTGGAACAGATACCATATAAACAAATACCAATTGGACAGCTAACTAACCGAATGTTAGCCAAAATAATACAAATTAAATAATTTTATTAATCACAATAAAAAAAAGAACAAGTAATATAAATTGCAGGAAATAAAAATCCAATGAACTTTGAAACTGAGATCTGTGTGAATACAGTTTTCTTAAAATATATTCGCCCCCTTATTGTAGGTGCTTGAGGTTTAGTTCTAGTGTCTATTTCTCAAGATACAACGGAAAACTAGTAGAGTTTGAGCACTGCATATGCTATTCCAGCGAACTGACTTAATATCTGAACAGTATCACAACCAAGGGCCAATTTTTGGTCCATTCATGTATGCAAGTCGTGCCCGCACACAAGTTTAATGTTTAAGCATTTTTCGATCCGTGATTTGCACCCCTTACACGCGCGCGTGGAGAGAGCTTTTGTGATATATATGATTACACATTTCTAACGTGTAATCATATTTAAAGTGGTAATTACATTTATCCATTTTTTTATGTGGGATAACTTTAATTAGTTTCCCTTCAATACAAAATCACTTCCAATTCATCATTTTGAGCTCCAATTTTTCATTCACCCGATCATCATTTTTGACAAATAAATATATGATTTCGATGTTTTTACGGAGAAGAACACAAATCAATCATGTTCTTCCAAAATGAACAAACGAGTCCGCTCAAAATTTATGTCAAAGTCAACCCTTCAATATATTTATTTTTTCCAACACATTTCATGTCTTCAACTATTCTTTCAAGATCATGAGCACATATAAAAATCTTTGTACCATCTCAGACATACGAATGGTGATCTGTTTTTAGAAGAAAGAATAGGAGGTTTTTAAAATAACAAGAAATCTTTGGAAAATCTCACTGACAAAGGCACTTTACCAAAAAAATTTAGTGCACTGACAAAGCTTAAATTATAACTTAAATTAATCGAACATAATTTTTATTTATATATTTGGAAGGTTCCATGACTATAACTCACATATTATTATTACATTCTATAGGAGCCATCACATGAATGATGAATCACACATATATAAATATAGCTAGTCAGTTTAGAGAATTTATAGCAGCTGCAAAGATAATACACTTGCTACGTATTGCTTGACTATCTTTGTTATTTTCCTTTTTTTTTTTCTGTCAAAAAAATAAAAAAATGAGTCTGTCAGCCATTAAGGTAGCTGAATCTCCATTGAAAAGTGAGGGTTTACAAGATGAACTCAGGGCTTTTGATGCTACAAAAACTGGTGTGAAAGGATTAGTAGATGCTGGGATCGAAAACATCCCAAAAATATTCATTAGACCAGCTGATGAAGTTGCCGAGGAATCAAATTATGGGCACAGCAATTTACAGGTTCCCGTCATTGATCTTAATGGTATAGAAGCAGATGATCAGCGAAGGAAGATCGTCAGTGAAGTGAAAAACGCATCAAAAGAGTGGGGATTTTTCCAAGTGGTGAATCATGGGATTCCTCGAACTGTTTTAGACTCCATGCTTGATGGAGTAAGTAGGTTTCATGAACAAGATGCAGAGGAAAAAAAGAAATTTTATTCTCGTGAACCAATGAAGAAAGTGAAATATTATAGCAATATTGACCCGTTTAGAAAGCGCGCAGTTTGGAGGGACACATTCACCATCTCTATGATGACCTCGTGTGACATTGAGCCCGATGAATTGCCCATGGTTTGCAGGTATATATCTCCAATGACTACCCAAGTATGTAGTTAGTTTTGAAACAATGAGTACAATCACCTAAATCCATCGTAATGCTTTTAACTTAAATTTCATGTTTAACTCTTCATGTTGTGTAATATAGGATTATGCTCCATATGTGCATATTTCCGTAACAAGAAACTTACAGCCACGTTGTTTGAAAATTGACAGAAATTCAACATTTGAATACATCAATGAAGTTACAAAGTTGGGGAAAACTCTATTTGAGTTATTATCTGAAGCTCTAGGCCTGAAAAGAGAATACCTAGAAGCAATGGAATGTGGCAAAGGACGCACTTTCACTTGCCATTACTATCCAGCATGCCCACAACCCGAGCTAACTTTGGGCACAAATAAGCACACTGATCCCTCCTTCTTGACTATTCTTCTGCAAGACCAAATTGGCGGCCTCCAAGTCCTGCGAGACAACCAGTGGGTTCATGTGCCACCCTGTCCTGGGAGCTTTGTCATCAATATTGGTGACAACCTTCAGGTTCTCTCAAAAAGCTTTGGTCGAAGTTCCATTACTAATGTTTTGATTCTCTAGAAAGTAATATCTTGTTGAACAATCTCGTTTAAAACTTTAAGCTATTAAAGAAGAGATACATTTACTTATTCAAATTTAGTCTTCAACACGTCCCATGCAAAATTAATTTTTTCAAAGGCCTGATGTGTTTGTAAAATGTTAAATGAGGTCA
Source organism: Fraxinus cuspidata (assembly GCA_903798385.1). NCBI lineage: Eukaryota > Viridiplantae > Streptophyta > Magnoliopsida > Lamiales > Oleaceae > Fraxinus > Fraxinus cuspidata. The sequence goes on from CAIGRP010088299.1 coordinate 18,144, forward strand.
TCTTAAAGCTGAAGTTATCAGACATGATAGTCTTCAACTTAACTTATTTCCAATAATCATGAATTCTGTTTCAGATGGTTTCAAATGACGAGTTTAAAAGTGCTTGGCATAGAGTGCTATCCAACCAGGTAGGACCAAGAATTTCAGTGGCATGCTTCTTGGCCGGAGTCATGGATCCTGCGAAGGTCTATGGTCCAATCAAAGAGTTGACAACCGAAGAAAACCCCCCTATATACAAAGACTTTACAGTAAATGAGCATTTGGCCAAGTTCTATTCAAAGCCAATTGGTAAATCATGCCTAGATGATTTCAAGTTTAAAAATTAGCAATTGTCAAAATTATATAACCAAAAAGTGATGCCACCCCATAATGAATATTGTAGTGTGTATTTTGGGATATTCTGCTGCAAACTTCGAGCACTGCATTATTTGCTTCCATCCACCTGTTTTTTAAGATTCAGTTTTACTTGTAATAATAATGATAATGTAAGTTCTACTTTCATTTATATAATTCGAAATTCGGTACTGCAATAATTCGAAGAATGTGACTGAAAATGTGTTTTAGCATTTATCATCAACTCTTGAATCTATAATCTTTATAACACATGTAGTAGCATATAAACACAAGGTAATTCAATTGTCCAAAAACTTGAAACTAATAAATCACTAGTTTACTGTTAAATGACCTCACCTTTAAAACCTCGAACTTTAAATTAAACGCATATAACTTCATAGATTTATTTCGGATTTTTGATAGCCTACCACACGTTGGTAGACTAATTTTTGTTTGCAAAGATTTAACTTGTAGAGTAGCATTGGAAACCGTTGGAATGGATAAGCTCATAAATGGACGAATAATGTTATTTAGTATCACTCATGTTTAACATCGATTTATGTGGTATCAATTGTGTCATTAAATTATAAGTTCATTTAAATACAAAAATTTATAACTCATAATTTATGAAATACTCGAGCATTAACTTTTCAATGATAATGTTTTGAATTTATTTGTGTTCTTAAATTCTATAAACAATAATAAATTTAAAAGAAGGCTGCATTTAAGATTGAAGTCAAGCAATAGTATATCATTCAATGTTTTACTAAGTGGTTGCCAAAGCTTTAGGTTTCTCCTACGTCTTCTTCTTATACATATTGTTGTTGGGGTGCCTATATTATTTTTGAAATGTCCAGTTTGATTTCTAATCGCCAATTAAAATTTTGAAATCTAAATCAAACCATTTTAGAAAAGTTTGGCTTAGTTCAAAATCGCTTCATTGATGTGTCCAAGTGACATCAAACTGCCAGTTTTAGAAAGACACGATTTTCCCATTTGATATATTATACTTGCAATTCTATGTCCTTTAAACTTCATGCAGAGGCTTTATATACTCTGTTTGAAGAGGTACATGTACCATTACATGCAGTTGCACCATGAAAAGCTACCGAGAATGAGTTGTGGCACTATGATACTTACGTCTTCTAGGTAAGAATACTCTTATCCTTAAAGAAAAATAGATGAAATTTTTCACTTGAGGAATTAAACAAATTGAGAACATTATGAGATTTCTATATTTTCCTTCTTTTTTTTTTTTTTTTGTGCAAAAAATTAGATTAAATTTAGTCCTTGGTCAACAATTTTAATTAAAAACTAGAACCAAAACAATCATATGCAATTTAAATATTGTTTATTAATTTATTTACGCAAACATATATAAATGTTTAAGTTGAAAACTGAAGGCAGAGTAGGTGATAGCTTGCACGAGAAAGCGGTAGTTGAGGGGGACAATTATTTTGTGGAATATTATTATCGAAAATCCTCAACTGACAAATTTTAATCCCTTTTTTAAAATTATAATGTTAAATATTTGGAAGATCGGATCTGTTGGCGATATATATATATATATATATATATGTATATATATTTGTGAGTTTCTTGATCCTTGTGGCAGATATATATTTGTGAGTTTCTTGTGCTTATCTGCCACATTGACTAAAATGCTTTTTTTACAAATTATTATACTATATATATTTAGCTTTATTAGCACATGATGTGTCATTTATTAAAGTTGCAGATATATGTGTGTGTACGTATCTTAGTGCTTGAAAGTGAGCAACAACGTGATTATTGTTGTTTGTAAAAAAAAAAAAGGTTCAATATTCATGGTCCCCTCCCCTCCACTAGAGCATTGTGGAGGAGGTAAATCGCTGGATGTGCCTTTGCGGGTCAGGGTACAAGAGCTATCATATTAGTGCCCACAAAAAGTCTAATTCCATATATTGTTAGAGGCGGGAATCGAACCCTCACACTGCGACTGTCAGCTCAGCAAAGACTACATCACTTCTGTCCTTTGCATCACTAAGTTACGCCCCCAGGGGCATGTTTGTAAATTGTAGAAGAAATGGATGCATTAACCATTATTAGTTTCGCCAGAGGTAAGGGGAAAGCCAACAATTAAATATAAGTTTTTAAAACTGTAGAGTCAAGAAACTAAAATAAGAAACGGAAGCAGTAAAATATGTATTCACAGAGAAACCAAAAACTCCAACTACACAAAGTAGTAATTCAACCATATGCTCAGAATTTGGAACATTTTAACTGTCTGTACAACATTGATTCAGCCACAAAACCCTAAACCTTTAAGAAAATACACAAAGTCGCTACCACAATGAACATAAGATCATTCCACTGATACTCTCAAAACAGAGGAGCGAAGAATCACAAAAACTAGACATTCAGATTTCCCAAAACCAGTAGTTTCAAGTACACACAAAGTAGAGAGAAAATCACAGAGAACGAAGGAGAAGCGTTGAACACGGAAGACCCAGAAGTTTCAGCCAAACAGAATGAAAAATCACGAAAGGAATGACCCTTCAGCTGGTATATATATCAACAAACTATCACCGTAGATCATGGATTAGTCTAACGGTTCAGAGCAGCACTATCACCGTAGATCATGGATTAATCTAATGGTTCAGAGCAGCACACTTGGCATAAAGAATGAGATTGGGTTTTGGGCCTATAACCAATATTGTGTTATTGGGCAATGGTTGTAAATATTCAGCAATGGGCCAAGCCCTTTTCCATTTCATCATAGCCACATTGTACCCGTCTGTGCAACATTAATTCAGCCACAAAACCCTAAACCCTCAAGAAAATGCACAAAGCAGTTACTACAATGAACATAAGATCAATCTACTGATCTCTATCTCTCAAAACATATGACCGAAGAATCACAAAGACTAGACACTCAGATTTCACCCAAAATCAGTAGTTTTAAGTACACTCAAAGTAGAGAAAAAATCACAGAGAACGAATGAGAAGCGTTGAACACAGAAGACTTAGAAGCTTCAGCCAAACAAAACGAAATCACGAAAGGAATGACCCTTTAGCTGGTATATATATCAACACACTATCACCATAGATCATGGATTAATCTAACAGTTCATAGCAGCACACTGGGCATAAGGATTGGGCTTGGGTTTTGGGCCTGTAACCAATATTGTGTTATTGGGTAATGGCTATAAATATTAAGCAATGGGCCAAGCCCTTTTCCATTTCATCATAGCCCAAATCTGTGAGGAAACAAATGACAAAAGTGGCATCACATTCCAACAAACCTCCCTCTTGATGCCAATGTCATAAACCACCTGCAAAAACACACAAATTCACCAAGTATCGATTTTTA
>CAIGRP010088301.1:0-13785 GCA_903798385.1 Fraxinus cuspidata
GCTCACAGGGTTTTAAACTTTCCATTTCAAAATTAAGATTTGCAAGTTTTTTTTTTCAAAAATCAGGTAACCAAAATTTTAAATATTAATAATTTATATAAAAGTAAATTAATTTATATACGCCCTACACCATTCACCCCACCCTAATTTCAAATTCCTAGATCTCTCTCTCTCTCTCTCTCTCCCCCTCCCTCCCCAATGGCACTATCCCCAAACTATCCCCATCTACTTCTCTCGATTTTCACGGCAACGATGAGTTACCTTTTCTCTACCGGTGGTGCTCTATTGGACTCTCCCAATTTTCAGGCTATCGCAACAACATTGCGTTGTCGTTTGCAATAGCGGAGCCTAGCATTGAGACACTACTTTTTGCAGCAACGATTCCAGGTAATGCATCTGAGAAATTAGGTTTGGTTGTTGTGTTTTGTGTTGGTGGCGTGGACGTGGCAGTAGTGCCATGGTTGTGGTCACTGGTTGGTGTTGGTGTTGGTGGCAGCGCCGTGGTGATGACGACGAAAACGACGATTGAGTGGTTTTGTTGGATTTGGTGGTGGCAGTAGTGAAAAAAGTCAGGAACGAAATTGAACAGGGAATGGAGATGTGTGGTTGATGTTTCTGGCTCAAGGAAATTGATCAGGAGTTGTTCGTAGGAGGCTTTCGCCGACGGGATTGTAACGGCATTGTTAGATTGTGTTGATGGTGGTGGTGGTGGTGGTGGTGATGGTGCATGCGATAGTGGTAGTGCTGACAGTGATCGCTGCAGTCGCGATGGTTGTGAAGTAGTAGTGGCGGTTATGTTGGCAGTGTTGCTGCGGGGAGGTCTTGGTGGTGATTTTGACGACGGCGGCGTTGGAGGCAGTGGTGTCACAAATTATATGGTTGATTGTGATCAATAAATTGGTTAACTTGTGAACAATAAGCAATATGTGACCAATGAAATAGATAAATTGTGATCGATAAATAATATGTTACCTAAAAATTTATTAATTTGTGACCAATAATTTGATAAATTATGACCATTTCATGAGTTATGACTTATAAAATTTGTGATTTGTAATTGGTAAATAAATTTTCACTTGTAAAGTTTTGGATTTGTGATCGATGAACAAATTGTGACATATAGATTTTTTGATTTGTGATCATGAAACAATTTGTAAACTATAATGTTTTTTTTATTTGTGACTAAAAAATAGTCTGTGATCAATTAATTCGATAACTATGACCAAATTATATAGAATTGTTACCTTAATATATTTTAATTAATTATTTCATAAAAATTAATCCAAATTTTTGAAATTTTAAACATTGTTACTGACAGTGATCGCTGCAGTCGCGATGGTTGTGAAGTAGTAGTGGCGGTTATGTTGGCAGTGTTGCTGCGGGGAGGTCTTGGTGGTGATTTTGACGACGACGGCGTTGGAGGCAGTGGTGTCACAAATTATATGGTTGATTGTGATCAATAAATTGGTTAACTTGTGACCAATAAGCAATATGTGACCAATGAAATAGATAAATTGTGATCGATAAATGATATGTTACCTAAAAATTTATTAATTTGTGACCAATAATTTGATAAATTATGACCATTTCATGAGTTGTGACTTATAAAATTTGTGATTTGTAATTGGTAAATAAATTGTCACTTGTAAAGTTTTGAATTTGTGATCGATGAACAAATTGTGACATATAGATTTTTTGATTTGTGATCATGAAACAATTTGTAACCTATAATGTTTTTTTTATTTGTGACTAAAAAATAGTCTGTGATCAATTAATTCGATAACTATGACCAAATTATATAAAATTGTTACCTTAATATATTTTAATTAATTATTTCATAAAAAAATAATTAATATCCAATTTTTGAAATTTTAAACATTGTTTCTTATTTTTGAAATGAGTAATAATTAATCTTTTGAATTTGAAATTTTCCCTTTGAATATTGGGTTATTGGGTTGTTGCATGTTATTTGGGTATTATGGTTCTGGTAGACATCCAAATGCAAGTTTCCCCCTAAACTTTTTCATTTGTGCAAGTTTTTCCCTGATGTTTCAAATTTAAGCAAGTTAGTCCTTGATATTTTGAAATCTTGCATTTTAGTCTCTAAACTTTGTAAAAGGTCAAAATTGTTCCATGAACTTTTAGATGTGAACAAGTTAGCCCCTTTCGTTATGCTCTTAAGATTTATTGTGACCGTTTCCATTATCGCTAACAGTCAAGTAGCAAGACCTCCATGTTGAGGGAGGGATTATTAGCGATTATATTGTTGGCATTCCTTGTTTGGAAGAAAATTGTATTACATTTCCATTAAATTTAATTTCATCACATTTTCTAAGTCTCGTAGTTCCTTGGATTCTTGTTATTAGGTTAGTCTTTGACTCCATCTTTGAGTGGATTGTGGGTAAATCCCATGGATATTTAGAGTGCTAGTTTTCTACTTGTGGGATGTGCCCTCAAGTCCAGATGATGGTTATGGTAGCTAATGATTTTCTTTTGCACCAACTTCTAGTTCTTGATTGACTTAATCGGCATGCAATGTAAATGCAATTTTAAAGTACCATTGAAGTCTTGGAAATGATGATGTGCTCAAAGCCTTAGAACGGATGATTTGTTCAGATCAATTTAATTTTTAAACTCAATTTAGCTTGAGGGGGATGTTAAAAATATGACAAAAAAAATTATAAGATTGTTATTCATGATTACTTTTTTATTTTCCTTAATAATTAATTATGTGGTTATCACACAAACTTTTCTTTCCTTCCTCTTAGAGATACTTGTTGCCCTATAAATAGAGTGCTCTACTTTTTAACGGTGACACAAGTTTAGTATATACATTTATAATATTCTAACAATACATTGATTAGACACATTAACGTAGATCCATCTATGGACGAGAAAATCAAATGGAAAGCATTGTAATATCATTAGGAGAAGCACTACAGGTACAGGGGATTTTTAACAGAGTCAGTACGGGAGACTCTATATGGGGAGATTTTTCCTATTATTAATGGGTTTCTTCGGTTATTGAGATGTAACCCAAGTGAAACAAGTACTATTAATTCATTACAAAAGTGATCGAGTCAAAATTAGAAATCAATTGTGCTCTATCAAGTTCTAATAATTCGTCGTCTTTATGTCTCCTCCTAGGTGTGTATTTCAATTTTTCATCGCAATTAATAAATAGCTCGCCCCATAGGGTGGTTGAATTAAAGAGAAAAACGTTCACCCTTCCAAGTCTATTGATTAATATAGAAAATTTAGTGCAAAGTTGAGACATTAGTATCATTAATTTCCTCTAACTTGACCCTCCTGTCACAATAACAGACACACACACTAACGACTACATTTCTAGACAATCCCCACAAAGGACAAGACTACTTTGACAAAAACCATGGTCGGCATTATCACAGATTCAAAATAATAGACGTCCAATTCATTTCACTCGAGTTTATGACTTCCAATATTTGGATATTATGATTAGTTTTGTTCTTTAAAAATAAAAATGATTGATTAATCAGAAAGAAATGTTACATTATCTTTCGTTTGTGTTATTACGTTAAGTTTAGAAGAGTAGTTTTCAATTCGTTTAAAAATGCAATAGCTTAGACCTATCCACACCGATCTTGATACGCTAATCTACACGAGTCAAGCCCATGTATCGAGCTACAAGGGTGACAGAACCGCCCCGCAACATTTTGAAATTAATTTTGAATCTATAGAGATTTTTTTTATTTTTTTTCAAATATGTACATACATAATATAAGTAATTTTTGGTCCTTGAACATTTTTTTTTTGCCTCCCTGGATGAAGATCTTGGCTCAGCTACTACGTGTTTATAAGTAGGGTAACTATGGGTTCTGCTACAAGTACATAGGAGGCACCATAATAGTGTTCATAATGGACACATGGTAACAAGAATAACCCGGTAACTATACCGAGACAAGAACCGGCAGTTGAGTCCTCTTCTACGAACGTTTAATTGGTTATGTTGTTCTAGTAGAATTTTCGATTCTACTTAAAATTTTAAAAGCCCCTATATTTCAATATTTTAAATACGAAGGTATATTCGACATTTCACAACTTTTAATTGAAAAAATTGACGACCTTTGAAAAGTCAAGAAAGATTTTTGAGTTTCAAAAGCTATTTTTAGATTTGTTTAACTAATTTAATCAAAGTGCCACTTTTCATTAAAAATAAAATGAAATTGAGAATTGATTCAATGTAACTTCATCGTGCTTTCGAAATAGAAAACTCTTTTAGAAATTAATTTTCAAACAAAAATTAAAGTAACTTTTCCTACAGAAGTAAAAACAAAATCATGTCAAAACAAGTATTGACAAGTGGACTCTACCCGCTTCAAAAAGAAAACACTATTAAGCTCACCTTGACACAATTTTAAAAAATTCCAAAGTCAATTTTAATCACATTCTTTGAAAAAAATAACTTTACACTTGAAATCATAACTTTTTCTTAATTTTTTAATCGCGCATTTTTCAAAATATCAATTTTCACGAAATCTATCTCAAAAAAACAGGCCATAATAACATGGTCTTTCAACTTGTACAATTCCATTAGCACGTCTTTAATATTCCTTAGACGAAATAATTAATAAATTATATCACATACCTTGCTTTCTTAATCTTGTTTAATTCAACGTATCAAAACAGAACCTAACGTTACCTGCATGTTTCAGGTAATGGAAATGAGCTACGTTAATGGCAAAATATGGTCAATATGGGAAACTCTTAAATGAGCTACGTAAATGGCAAAATATGGTCAATATGGGAAACTCTTATTGCAAGAGAGTGGAAAAGACTTGCTAACAAAATTGCAAGGCACAGAAAACCAATCATCGGCTTGAAAATCATTCAAGAGACTAAATCCGGCATGACAGAAAAAAGACTCACTCCTGTCTCAGAATCTTTCAGCTAGTCGAGAAAATCATTCTGAGATCTCTGCATCCATAGACACCATACTAGTATAAAAGGATAAGACAGCAATCAAGAAATAAACGCATGAAAAAATTAAAAATCGACTGGTAAACAGATGCTAAAAACACATTTTTTCTTTCTTTAATGAAGTAAAGAAACCATACTTTCTTCGAAAGAACGCCTATTCAAAAACCCAGAACTGTTAGATACGACTTCGAAAACCGAGCAATTTCTTGAAGCAACTTGACAAGAAACCTATTCTATTTACTTTACTCGACTTTTGAACTTCAGAAAACTCTAGAACCCGGTCATCAGAAGTCACCTCGGGAGTTGGGACTGCTTGTTTCTATCCCACTTCCAAGACACGGAAAAACTATGTTTAAATGCACCATCCTCTCTTACTGCACCTACTAAGCTACCCGTAAATCAAAATAAATTGAAGAAACGCCAAAAGGATACCCCCGCATAAAGTTCAGTGAATCAAGATTCCAGTTTAGCATCAGATGAGTTCAACCCAGAAGCAATGACGCCAATGCCTTGCGAGTTGAATGGCAAAAAAATCTTTGGCAGTACTCCTGGCAATATTTTCATGGACGGCTTCGAATTGATATACTGCACAACAGCATCAGAAAATTTATAGTTTCAAATTGTAGGTACATGAGCTTCAGTTTATATCATATAAAGGCAATACAAGACTCGTATATCAAAAATATCTTGTACCTTTTGTAAATCCCTGTAAAAAGCACAGATTTCCTCCTCAGTAAGGCCCCCCTCCTCATCATTTTCTTCCCAGCCCATAGAGCGTAAAAATGCAGCCTCTTCTTCCTCTGAAAACAATGGATCTGATCTCGGATATTCCTTTCCATTGCAAAGACATTTTTGCTTCTCAATAGCATCACCATTCCAGGTCAAATCACTCCCCTCCTTGGACAAGTGGCCCCCACTCGAGCTAACAGCTGATTGTGTATCTCTGGCCTCGGTAGTCGTTGAAGCAGAGGATACCTGTGTTTCACCAAGCTTCTCAGATACAGTCGAAGACGGGGGCATGAAAGGATCAGAAATAGACGAGGAATTTGCCATAGACTTCTTCCTCATGAGGTTGAAAAAATCATTTCGGCTTTGTGCCTGAGAAGTGGGACGCTTCTCCAATGCAGTAAGTACGGGCTTGCCTTCAGAGGTATGAAGGACCGGGTTGTGTGGGGGAGGCCTAACTGCTGCAGATCCAGAAACTGATGAAGCAACAGAAAGTGAGGAATTTGCTTTGCTACCAGCTGTTGGGCTTAAGTTTTCCTTCACAGAAGGAGAGACGCCATTTCTTTCTCGCACTGGCTTGAGTACTTGAAGATTCCCCACGCTAGATATCTTTGAAACATCAGGAACATCAGGTTTCACGGCTGCACACCATGAAGAATTAGTAACATGAGGATGCTGCTGATGGCCCACCTTAGTCTTCTGTTTGTCCGAAGAATTTGACATCTGAAACAAAGTTCAACAAGATCAAACCATGTATAGTAACCATCTACAAACAATTGGTGTCAGAAAAATAGAAAGCTGTCAAATCTAAATGCAAAATTCCTAAAAATTGAGAACCACTCAAGCAATTCGATTTGTTGACAATTTATAATAAGTTCATAAAAATTAAGAAAGAAAAATGGTCAGAAACAGAAGTGGGAGGAATGACATGTTCCCTCTCACCCGTCAGTTTGAATAACGCCACAATTTCTGTCATAAAGATGCATCTTATGCAATCTATAAACATCAATTGAAAAACACCCCATTACTTATCTATCTTACGAGTTGGCAAAGGAGCTATTCAATACGCCAATTCTATTGATAGTCGCGTATCATATTCTCCAAGCTCATCTAAAAATTACCATCTTCCTTTGACTGACATTCCAGATAAGGACACATTGGAACCAAGCCAATGAAGAAAATATCAAATTCTACCACACCTCTGCTTATTTTTAATTCTAATTTCTTCACTAAGTTTGGGAAGTGTGCTTCATATATAACAGATCCTGTAATAATTGATGCGTGCAGAAGAGTGTGAAAGTTAACCACTTCCCCCAACTAGTTACTATGTTGTAAAAAAATAAAAATAACAATGACAACAGCAGTCTCAAGAACAGTCAAAATAAAAGCATTAGATGTAATAAGCATAGACGAGTCCCTAATATTCCAAAAATATATCATATTTACACCATTGACATAATTAGAAAAATAGCATTTTATATGTACAAGTACAGACATGGTTTAATAATAATTTCATCAATATTCTAGATCTTGGTAATACATGACATAGACTAGCTTAAAGTAACTAATCAATATTTCGTACCCAAATTTTCCACTAAAAAAACTGCAACGACGTTTGCCAAAGAAACACAAAATCTCATCAGTTGTCGTAAGGCTGCTCTCTACTTCTCAACCTCAAGCCACATTCTTCATATTTTCCCTCACAATATCCTTGCGTGTCTACCACATACCAAGGGAGGAGCAAGGGAAAGAAACATGAGAAGAACCACAAGGTAACTGGTTTTGTGTCTATCAAATGCTCACTTCTTGCCTTTAGAAGACTAGTAAGAAAATGCCCTAATTAGCTGGAGTCATTTAAATTACACGAGGACAACTCAAATGATATATGATATGTCACTAGTTACAACTTACCCTTCATGGACAACATTATGCTCATCTTAAAAGCAAGGAATTCATGGATATTTTCCTGTACATATTAACTAAAAGTTAAGGTGAAAAAACTTGAACTACCTTCGATAAAAGTTGAACAGAGAAACTATCATAGTCAAGGGGAGGTAAATGATGGGATTGAACTTATCACTTAACATAATCTCATTGGATAAACTATTCAGATGTCCTTTCTATTTTTAGATGTCACAAAATATTATCTACTTGCCGAGGAAAACATATACTGATATTTCCCATATCAGAATGAGGAAATACTACTTTTGGCCATTATTGTCACTAATGAAAACGAAACTCATACATATGTTGAGTACAACCACATCCATCCCTCCAAAATAAATAAATGATTAAAAAAGGAAATTTTCAAGAAAGAAAACCAGTAGTTAATATACAATTTTCAACACTCTGAGCCCGGTACAGACTCCAGCAAAACACACACAATGTTTCTCTCTCTAGAAAGTGGCCAGATAAGAAGAAAATAAAGCTTCAAAGAAGTATTTATCTGGGTTTTTTTATTTTTTTATTTTGGGAGATGGTGTAGTAACATTAGATTAGTGGGAAAAGTTTAAACTTAGCACAGCATGTTTTTTGAGGACAATAGACTTGTAAAATTATCCAATACAGGCCTAAAAGGTATATAAACAACCATCAAGGTGAAGAAGAAAACCAAGGTTAAAATGAGCAGTTGGGAGGCGCGAATTCTACTGTCAAACTGTCGATTTTAGTGAGAACAATTGGTGCCTTAATCAAGAAGAATGATTTTGCACATTTTATCTTTATTCATCCATTCTAGTAGCCTTAATCAAGGTTGGTTGGGTTACGATGGTCGAAGTAGGTGAAATGACAATGGTGGTATTGTGAAGTTGCTCGACTTAAGAAAAACAAAATGAATACAAGTGAAACTCTTAACAATAGACTGAGTTCAGCCTTCAGTTGTCCCCAAAGGCTGCAAAAATAAGAAAAAACAATGAAGTGCCTAAACTTTCTTGAGTAAAAACAACATTAACCGTTTTTTCTCCTATGATCGAAAAAAATGTAGCATAATCCACCAACCTTCCAAATATAGAAAATCAAGATATTATTAGCGTCCTCTATTTAATACTGGTAAGAAAATGATAAACTTTCAGGAGGAGACAAAAACAGTAACCTATTTGGCTTACGCTTAAGTACCAGAATTAGGAATTTTTCTCATTTTTTTTCATTTTTTTAGTCAATTAAAATTCTGAACATTGATGACTAAGCATCATGCAGGCTAGCTGCCCCAAATTAAGTGTGAAGATAATTACAGTAAATAAAAGCTAATAATGTTATTCATATTCACTTCAATATTTACGAAAAGAAAAGGATAGGCTACGCATAAATCAATGTTCATAAAACATACAAAATACAATTACATAAAAAGACTGAAGCAGCAACCAAAATATAAATAGTATAGTAATTAGAGGTGCTCGTAAGTATTGGAGTGAAAACCACAACAGCAAGTGTAATTAAATGTCTATACGAAGATGAGGCTCAACACTTCAATACATGGATAATGATTGTTCATTTATCTAAGGATCACAGGGCTTTATAACGAAATCAGTCAATTTATAAATAGATTTCTCATGAAGGATATTTTCTCAGTATTCCAGGGATGATAGCTATGAAGTACACCTTAGAATATGAGAAACACTCCAGTTCTACCAAAAACACAGAATGCAAGTCTACAATCTAAAGGTAGGTTCTTTATTTATCTAACTATAGAGTATCCTTCAACAGCCGATTTCAGTTTGATAAATTCACTTTTTAAATCTAGAAATTTGGGTAAGATATTTCTTAAATTTATCTGGTACAGAAGAAAGTATACTCATTTTAAAAGTAAAAACTTTGATGCAGGATGATGATGTTAAATTCCTTTTCTAACCACGTATTATCTCGGTTTTCCAATTTTACACCTTTACTTAGGCAAGTCCATGAGTCTCCCACATTAAATTGTCCTCATTTACAAGGTATTCGCATGTATGTCATGATTATATGAACTCACATGAGTCATCAATAAGAAAATATAATATGGACAAACTTTTAGTATCACGTAACTGAGGAATCAATGGCCTCTTCTATCTAAAAACTGAGCAGGATTCAAAATTAAATGAGCTCACGAATCCACAGTAAAGAAGTCCAGATCATGTTCCACTACAAAATAGAGTTCTTTTCTCAACTCGTCCACAACTGGAAAAATAGTTCAACTATGAATCTCATAAAAAAGGCAACTAAAGAAAAATGCAAATTTACAAAAACATCATAAAGAACAAGTACAAAGAACTAAATATAAAAAACATTAAAACAAAGAAGTATTGATTTCTTACCGAAGCTTTTGGCAAAGATGGCATCATGGGAATCAATTGTTTAGATTTTTTGATAGCAAGTTCTTCAAGCCTCTGAGTTCCAGCGTATAACTACCCCAATGAAATAGTGAATAAGCATAAGAACTTTTATGTTAACCCCAAACAAAGGGAGAAATGAACTTACCTGAGGAGTAGTCTGAGTGCGAGGAGACCCCTGAACCACAGTTTCTGCCATATTGAGACCAGTGGTCATGCTCAAAGCCACAGTGGCAGAGCTTAAAGGAGGGGCTTGTTGGGCGGAGGAAACTCCTGTTCCGTTACTTCCAGCTAACGCAGGCACCTCTGCCAAAGCTGATGTCCATTTTTCACCACCTATCACAGCTGAGGTACCAACTGGTAAGCTCTGAATGACAGTACTCAAACCGGGAGAAGGAACTCTTACAATATCAGGAGCAGCTGATCTTTCTTCTGCTCCCAGGGAAGGAAAATCTCTTTCAAATGAGGCTTTGTTCAGTCTGCCAATGGGGCTGCCCTTGAGAACCAACCCATTGCTATTGTTTCCACTGGCATTGCTAGAGTCAATTAAGATTTTCTTAGGCCAGTTATCTTCATGTTTCCTAGAGACCATCGACTGCGAACGTCTTAACCCATCCCTCTCAAAACTACTGGACAAAATTTTCCCTAACGGGTCTGAAAAGTCTTGCCGCCTACAGTCCCCAAAAACTGACCTTTCTTTGTCACGAGACTCGTATGCATCCTTCTCCCAGTCTCTGTCTCGGTGGTTTCTACTAAAATTGTTGTAAGACCTCAAGTGAGTCGAACCATTACTACTGGAACTACGGCGAAAATATGAGGAAGTAGTTCTGTCAGAACCAAGTGATCGCCCTAAATCGTGACCATTTCTATTCACTGAAGACCTATTTCTTGCAAGCTTCAATCCAGCATTATCATCTAAAACAACAGAAACACAGTTAGATCCCAGCACAAACCAATTAACAAGAAGAAATTTCATACCAGATGCTTCAAAAACATGAAAAAGATTACCTGAATGCAATGTAGTGCCACCACCAGTCAGATTCCCAGCACATTTCAACCATTCCGGTACTAGCGTTGGCTCACTTCTTTCCATGACTAGTGCTAAACATGATCATACAAAAGCATAAAGGACTTGTCTTGTTCAAATTAATGACCACACATTCAACTCCGCGTATTAATAATTGGTAACTGCCAGATTTCCCCATCCAAATAGAAGTGAAGGCATCTTCACCAAGTTAACCCAAACGTATTTTAACCTGAAATCTACTACACACTAATCCCACTTTCCTCAACACCAAAGTCCTTGGTGCGCTAGCAACTAATCTACCAATCAAAAATTCACAAGTTTCTCGTCCATACCTTCCAAAAAAAAACTCCTCAAATAAAAGAATCAAAACTGTTCTATACAGGGTCGCTAGGGTTTTCTTTCTCTCTCTGTACAATTTATATATATGTGAATCCAATTAACAAGAAATCTACTGACATTATTAACAATGCCAAACTTCTGCAATCTTTTCAACGCCCAGAACCAGTTTCAACAAAGGCTTCTCAAGGCCTCCATGTTCAAGAAAAAACACGCCAAGAAGACCCTCATCACACTAACAGAAAAATTCATACAATAGCCCACACAAACAATAGCCTACTCCTTGCATAAAAATTCGAAAATCCAAGCAATTCTTCAAGAAACGCTCGTATGAAAAAACAGAGATTATTAGAGCCCAAAACCTAAAATCATCCAAAGACACCAGAAAACCCAAAAATTCAAGAAAAATCCGATTGGGTTCAGCAGTCCAGTTTTGCGCGAAACTACCAAAAATGTCTAAGCGTTGAAGATTAATAAGATTGCCGACCGACCAAGATTTTATTAAAGAAGAACAATATACCCCGAAGTCTTGTGTGTAGCAAAAAAAAAACCTAGTCGTCCTCGCCGCCTCGAGTTGTTTGTTTCAGAACCTTAATATTGTGTACGGAAATTTCTAGAGAGAGAGCCCAATCTGTTTCCTTTTCCAATTTCAGGGCTCTTTATATGCAGTGTGACGAGTGAGATGATGATTATTCGCGTGTTTTTGTAGAGAAAGGAGATTATGGATAGAGATTTGCGCGTATATGTATGCTTGTTTAGAGGAAGTTGTGTTTTTGTGAATCTCTTCCTCGTGTGTGTGAGAGATTAGAGAAGTTCTTCTTTTTAGCCCTCTTTGTTTATTTGTTCTAAACTTTTTATACAGAAAAATATATAATTGTCCTTTTTCTAAAAATTATTTAAAACTTATTTTTTTAAAAATTTATTTCAAAACAAATATTTTTTTAATAAAATAATTTTTCACTTGGATTCTTAACTTTACGCGCGTTTTAATAACACATCCTCGAAAAAATCATTTTTCACAAAATTCATTCCCAAAAAATCTATATCAAAAATTCCATTCGTATATTCACTACTGAAAAGTTGTATATGCTTGAAGGATTGACACAAAAAGATAACTGCAAAAGATAATTGATAACTACAAATGGTAACAAGAAATCAGGTCTATTTTTCATAATATTTTCCTATTAGACTTTTGTTTAATTCTCATTATTTTTAAAATCACTATTTTTTATAATATTTTCCTATTAGGCTTTTTTTTTCAATAATACATTTTTTAATAAAATAATATTACACGCAAACTCAAATTTTTTTCTTATTTTTCAACCACACATTTTCTATCATTCTACTATTTTAAAATGCATTATTAAGGAAAAAAATGATACTCAAACAGGCTCTACGTCGACAGATAATGTCTGATTACAACTCACATGGCTTGTGCTTTGGAGTTGCCAATGGATTATAACATTCAACACTTTCCCTCAAGCTCATTGTTGTTGGAGCAACAACCTTGAGCTCGTTCTTCAACCTAAAATGCATAACAACCTTGAGCTCGTTCTTCAACCTGAAGTGCATAGTTGATAGAGCTTTCATAAGAATATCAACTATCTAATCAAGACATTGTACATGATGAACATCTAATTTCCTCTAAATCACTTTTTTCCTTAACGAAATACAAATCCAGATCAATGTGTTTGATCTAGATTGAAAGAGATTTTGATAACTTGACCCTCAAATCAGTTAGTAAACCTTGCAACCATAAAATTTATGTAGTTACATTTGCTAAACTTCGATACTCAACCTCTGTTGAAGACCTATAAATGGTTTGTTTCTTCTTTGAACTCTAATAAATTAAGCCTCTATTTGAAAACCATAAAAAAGAAACTCTTTTTTTTTTCAGATTCATTTTCAACAACACTTTTTCAAAATAAAATATTTTACACGTAAACTAAAAACGTATTCGTACCTTTTAACCACACTTTCTTCAAATACTCACTATTTCAAAACTCATTTAATAGTTGCCAAACAAGGGCTAAATTATCGGTAGATACACCTTGAACCCTGATGTAGACCTTCTTTCGTCAAGATCAAATGCCCAATCTACATCTAAGCACCATGTATTGAAGGCATTAGATGACTTCTTGAGTAACACATTATGATAGGTAGTCTATTTGAGATACCTCATGATTCTTTTAACATATTTCCAATGAGGTTCATTATTATGGCGATGATGAGATGATACAAATTGGATGGTTGCAATGCAAATCGAATTGATGGAAATGGTGACGAGATGGTGGTGTGTAGGCTCGATTTCGAGCGTGGTGGTGGTAAGTGGGCTAGCCTAAGGTTTTGCAAGTGGTTTACTGCGCAATGGCATGAAATCACCTTGCACTCATGCTGGGATTTTGCGAGAAGATGTGTTGATGGTGCACACTT